>CABHPH010136884.1:0-31781 GCA_902168325.1 Peromyscus nudipes
AGGCACAAGCAGGCTGGATCCACCAGCTGTTAAACATCCAGACTGGCAGCAGACTTGCATGGAGATCCATGTGCAAGCCAACATTTTTTCATCCAGCTCTAATGAGCCCCTCTTGTATTGGTAAACTTTGACCTCCAAAGCTCTCAGGTTTATCCCTGTGCTCTGTTTGTTTAAGACAGGAAGTAAACTGAATTCAGGTTAGCTCTCCTCTAAACACAAGTGAACAGGCGGGGCAGCCCCTGCTAATTCTGGTAAATAGACTAGGGAATTCCGTACTTGTAAGTGCTATTGTGTGTCAGGTGCTGTCTCAGAGATGGCTTCTGGGAGCACATTTAATCAATCTTTTATCACCCTCTTATATGAATGGGTTTGGGGCTATGCGTTTGAATGAGATTTTGATTGTAAGATCTCTTGAGGGGCAATATGGTTATATTATACTTTTTTATGCAGCAGTAAGTGGTAAATGTTATACAAAATAATGGGACACATGATTAATAGCTCATAAATGTCCACTTGGCACAGGAAGGTTCTTTGCAGGAAAGTGTCTATTTTCCACTGAGAATTGAGTTTGTGTTAGGTCTCACTCAACATAGCCAGGATACTATATCTTTCAAAAAGAAAGACAAAAGCATTGTGTGGTCAGGAGCCACTGGGTTAGGTGCAACCAGAAGCCCATGCTGAATTTCTTCTGCTTTGTTGGAAATTTTATTTTTTCCCACATAAAAATGTCTATCATTGTCTGAGGGTCGTGTGTGTGTGTGTGTGGGGGGGGGGGGGGAGGTACACATCTGAATTTTAACACTTCCTGAATCTCAAAGGAATGAGTCAGTAGTACTCAATAAATGGCTAGTAGCAAGAGGTCAGCTTTTATCCAGCTCACATAGGCTTAGTCAGCAAGTGCTAAGATTCTGCATCCATGTTCTTAGATGTCAAACTAAGTCTACTTTTCCTGGTGGAGGGACATTTGTAAAGTAAGTGAGGCAGTCTTTGTCCACTGAAAATAAATAGGACCAAGTGACAACCAGGTCACCATAGATTTGGTTGGTGTGTTCATGGTTTATCTTATTGCTTGGATAAAAATATCTGACAAAATCATTTTAAGCAAGGGTTTATATTGGCTCCTGGTTTGGGAATATGGTCTATCATGGCAGGTAGGTATGTCTGTGAGAGCATGAACTAGCTTGTCATACTGTGTGCACATCCAGAAGAAGCATGAACTAGCTTGTCATAATGTGTGCACATCCAGAAGAAGCAGAGAAAGGGGGTGGGGGGCAAAGGGAGGGAGAGGGAGATGCTGATCCTTCATTTCTTCCTCATTTTTATTTTATTTAGGATCCCAGCCCATGGGATGCTGCTGTCCTCATTCAGGGTAGATCTTCCTACCTCAGTTAAACCTCCATGAAACACCCTTCCAGATACACTCAGTGAAAACCTGGTCAAGGTGACAGCTGGTTTGGCTATGTTTTAGATTTCAGAATAGATGACCAGGATTAGGGCTTAGACTTGGCATATAATGGTGAGATCACAGTCCTAGGCAAGAGATGACAATCCTCATTTCTGTCTTGTGTTAAATGAACATGTGTGGACTCAATTAAAGCATCTCAAAATCCGGCTTTGATACATAAACTGTGCTTAAGAGTTTAGGTTTCCCAGGGATGAGGCAACTTCTTAACCACAGAAGTAAAAATGCAGGGACACCAAGCTGCCTTTGACCATATACAATGCAGGAAGTTAGAAAAGATAGCAATCTACAGGAAGGCTGACTATACTGGACATGCCATCAGAGGCAGGAGAAGCGTGCTCTCTCAGAAGCTCTTATGGAGTACTGGTGTAAATCTCGAAGATGCTTCTGAATTTGTCTTCTTCATTCAATCCAATTAGATGATTAACTAGCAACTCCACCATCCCAAAATGTGGATATTAGTTGAGTTTTCATGTTTTCAACCCACAGTCAAAGTTATTGAAGAGCAGCAGAAGTTGCCCTTCAGTAGACTGTCTTCCTACGCAAATGGTAAAAGATCAAGAAAAAAGTTGTAAAAATTGGATGTACTTTTTCTGCATAAAATAACCTACTGGGTTATAGATGCCAAAGCCCATGGCTAGAAGATTCCAGCTGAAATTAAAAGCTAAAGGGATGGCGACAACAAGATGGCAAGCCACAGTAAGACCAGTGTGAGTTGAAGGCTATGACTTGATGGTAGAAGATTAGGAAATATGGCTGGAAATAACAGACCAACAGGGAGCAACACATGCGTACTAGCCCAAGAGTCAGAGACCCAAGTTATATATGTTGAAGGGAACTACTCAGTGTTGATTTCAGTGTGCCTTTGCCTTAAGTGCTCAGAGACAAGTACATTTATTTCAACATTTTTAATGAAAAAAAATAGTCAACCACATTGAAAAAAGCAGGATTATTGGTTAGGTACATTAGTTAATGAGAGAAACAGAGCCAATGTTTATATCTATAGTAACATGTAATATGATGACTCATGTGTAAATTGATGTAACATACATTGGTTCCTTGAATTTAGAGACAAGCAGACTCTTAAACTAGATCAAAAGAAAGTCTGCCCCCCCCCCCAGAGTCACACACTGCATTTCAGTCAGCTCTGGGATGTATACATCCCGGTAATCCCATGAGATTATAATGTATTATAAAGCAGAACAATTCTTCCTGCCTAATGACATCATGGTCATCCTCAGTCTGAAGCACAAAGCACCCCTCACATGTGTGGGGACACTAGTGTAAACAAACCTATAGTATTGGTAGTTGCACCTAAAATTATGTGCACCAAATAGACTTGATAATGAAAATCAATGGATTTATTACTATTTTTTGTCACTATTTAAGTTTGCTCCTTTGCTTGTTGAAAGAATGTTTACTGTATAAACTTTTTTTTATAAACATGTGTCAGGCTATGTTACTTCTGCAGTAATCTCACACATCCTGTGTTTACATCTCTATTACATCAAGAGGCCACGTGAAGATTGACCCACACCATATAGGTTTGTAAAGTACTTTATGATGTTTATATAACAATCCGATCACCTAGTGACTCACTTCTCAGGACATGTCCCTGTTGTTAGGCAATGAGAGAGTTGGGGTGGGGGAGGGTTGGTCGCTCATGGGATTATGGGCACTGTCAAGACTAAAGTATGGGGGACAGCAGCAGGCAGGGGAAAATTGATGCTGCAGACAAGCCCTTCTCTGTGAAACCTCGACTTTCAAGTCTTACCCTTTGGCTGGTTGAATAATATCCATTCATGTTATGTAATACAATGTGCTTTATTTAAAGTCCACTGATTAATAAATTGATTATGTCTTAAAAATACCTTTTCAGAAACATCTAGACTGGATTTTAAGCAAATACCTAGCATGGCAGCCTAGTCAAGTTGATGCATAAAATTAACCAATGTTACAGGCCTCTAGAGGAGTACTGGAGGCTGCGTTTCAGCCTTTCATCTCACCGAGTGGGTAAGTCTGAGTTGATCAACACTTTGAGAGGTGTTCTGCTCTTGAGACTGATAGTTAAGTAAGATGTCAGTTCATGAACTTGAAGTATATTTGTCATGCATATGAAAATACTTACCAACGGCATGGCGCTCTCTAGACACATTTACTTAAAAGTCAGGGTGAAATCAAACAGTTGCTAAATGAAGAATTTGAGACCTGTGACTGGATAGCCACAGTGTGTAATAATAAGTTAAGACAGGCTAACACATTCATTTCCCACAGAGGAAGCTTTAATGCCAGTGCTGGAATGATGCTGGTGTTTATCTTTGGCCATCATTGCTTTCCTGGCAAGGACTCACATCTATCAAAAGCCCTCCTGTTCTGCATGCTTATTGTAGATACTTACCTTTTGACTGACACTTTATTGTATGCTAATATACTTAATCATGTAAACTTTGCAGGTCTGATACTTATTTTCTTGTTCTAAGGCAACTCTACCTATTTTTCCTGGTATTTTTTCATAATCAAAGACCAAGATTATTCTCTAATTATTATGCTTTTGACAAGGAGATTACTTATCACAATAGATTAATATTTACAAAAGAACAGAGAAATTGATGAATGAGTAATATGAATTCTACTCTCTAAGTCCAAAGTAGACCCAAGAAGAAAGGAGCTCGTATTAGCACTGGATAGCTATAGGCTCAGATCTTTGTTGCAAACTCCATCTATAAAATGGAAGTTGTGAGGTTAACACGTGGTGTTGTTTTAGGAATTAAGACAATGCAGGTATATTAAGTAACAAATCTATACTGGGAAAGGGAAGGTGATTGATAACTACAGTTCTCCGCATTTGTTCCCTCCTCCACCTCTTGTACATACTCAAATACAGAGAATGAGGGAGATGTTTGTCGTTTTTCTAGTTTTAAGAAGAAAGTATTTGACAGAATTACAGATTTGGTGCATGACTATAAGAGTCATAAGACTTCACCTAGGCTCTTATAAACTCTAAGACAAGTGGTTGGTGAGCAAATGAATGGCAATTCCCAGTCCAGATGTAGATTGAAGACTTGCTTTTTCGGTATTTGATCACAGTTATGAAAGGAATCACAAATGCTCTTCTCAGATACCTTACATTCTTTAGGACGGCATGGGGAATCTGGTCTCTACTGTGCCTCCTTGGGTTCTCACAGATTACAGGAGTGGGAATGTGACCTTGGCCTCTCACAGCATACAGGGAAGGGCATGTGACCTTGGGCTCTCACAGATTACAGGGGCGGGAGTGTGATTCCTATTCCATTTCATGTCGCAGTTATGGCTGCATTATTTGTTACCTAGAAGATAGCAGCTTCTAAACTATTTAGAAGGATAATATTGTCTTTGAAGGCTAACACTGACTTGGAAGTGTCCAATGGTCTTAAGGTGAAGAGCAGTAGGTAGAAGCTAATTTTCTGCTCAAGGTGGGTCGGTCTCTCTCTCCTCTCCTCTTCTCTCTCTCTCTCTCTCTCTCTCTCTCTCTCTCTCTCTCTCTCTCTCTCTCAGCCTTTGGGTCTTCTTTCTCGCTTCACTGTTGATGGTAACCAACCTGAGAACAAAGATTGCACGGCAATCTTTCTTCTTTTTTCCTATCCTTCCCTCCCCTGGTTACTTCCTGGAGCAAACCCTGCCAGACCTCCACTGAAATCCAGTGCCAGTGCCCCTTCACCTGTATGGTGCACAGTGACTCCTCTTTCTCTTCTGGAGTTACTGTAGCAGCTTTGCCTCAAAGAGAGAAGGGGAGGCCAGGTAGATTAAGTCCCCCACTACATCTCCTGGGGCATGTTGCAGGGTTAAGTGGGGGTTTCATGTGTTCTCATTTGGTCTTATTCTTTTCATTCTGTAGAGTACTGAGACAGTCTGGTGTATATGTGCATTCCTCTTCCCAGTTTACAAAGTTCTTTGAGGGGGCTGGAGAGATGTTTCAGCTGTTAAATAGTGTTCTACTTTTGCAGAGGATTTGAGTTCAGTTCTCAGCACCCACTTTGGGCAGCTTACAACAAACTATAACTCCAGCTCCAGGGAACCTGAAGCCTCTGACCTCTTTGGATACTTGCACTCATGTGCGTGCATGCACGTACACACACACACACACACACACACACACACAAACACACAAACACAATTGAAAACAAAATAAATCTTTAAAAGTTCTTTTCATACTGGAATTACTCATAACCTTTAAGGTCCCATAAACTCAATTTTTTTTCTAACCATAAGTATGTGTTCTTATAGAAAGAAACATATATAATGTATGCTTTCATGGTGAAAGAGAAATTATGAAGACAATCAATATATTGTAATAAGATTATCTAAGATCTAATCATCCAGAGCTTAATATTTTACATAAGACCTTTCCATATTTTTCTTTGTATTTTTAACATTATATATGTGTAATTAATTGATGGAAAGATATTTTTATTATTTTGTGTGCAATATGGAGATCAGAGGTCAACCTGAGGTATCATCTACAAGATACTGTTTACTTTAGTTTTGACACTGGCCTAGAATGCACTAGGCTAGGCTAGCTGACTGGGGATCTACCTGTCTCCACATCCGTAGTTATAGTGATTACAAGGCCATACCACAGCATTTGGCTTTTTTACTTTGGTTCTGGGGCTCAAACTCAAGGCTTCATGCTTACACAGGAAGTATTTTATCTTCAGATGATCTCCACATTCTGGGAGGGTTATTTTTTAAACTATCTCATTGTAAAAACAGTTTGGTATTTGACTTTTAAAATATGTCATTAGACTTTTTCATTGCTTTATTCTACAAAGTCATGACTTTTACATTTTATTCAATATTCCATCACATTGCCAGACCATAATTTATTTAATCCTTTCCACATTATTGGACTTTAGAAATTGTATTCTATATTCTGCACTTTAAATGTTGTAAGAGCATTATATATCATAAATAATACTGCAATAAACATTCTTGCTCATATGAAACAAATGACTACAACCATGGAAATATATAGTCTTTGCAAAGTATGTAGTTTATTTTCTCATGAATAGTAGATACCATTACACATTATTTTCATCAATTGCAAGTAGCTTTGCTAAAACTCAAACTTTCATATCTGAAAATGCTACCTTATGGTTTCTTTGGATTTGTAGTTTAGAAAAGCAGTAAAAATTAAATTTTCCCACCTTTCTCTAACAGGATGTGTAATTATTGTTAACGAGTTCTGTGGTTCAGTGTGGTAAATATACCAGCAATCTACCATATATATCTCCAAATTTTAGTTTTTTACTAAGTATGTTATACCTTAAAACAGCAAATCTTTTGTGTATTTGTATATACATATATATGTGAAGTTTAAACAAAAGTATGACAGCCTATGCATATAATTTTAAAATAGCCTTTCAAGCTCTTTGTGTCTTCTCTTTTCTACTCTCCTCCCCTACATGTACTAACTAACTTGAAATTTGAGTTGATTGGGGCTTTGCATTTTTATTTTTATGTATGCATTTATCTTTATTTTATGTTTATGAGTCTTTGCCTACACGTATATAAGTGGACTATGTGGTGCACACAGTGTCTGCAGTGACACGAGGAGAATACTAGATACTCTGGAACTGGAATTGCAGATGGTTCTGAGCTACCATGTGGATGCTGGGAAACCAACCCAGGTCCTCTGCAAGAGCAACAAGGGCTCTTAGCTGCTGAGCCATCTCTGCAGCCCCAAGCTTTGCTTTTGTGACAGCTAAAATTATTTGCACGGTAAACATCACATTTAATTTTGCCTGCTTTGCACTTCGTATACACAAGATCATATTGTATGTGTGGCAGTTTATTTATTTTTTTAACCAGTGCTTTTTTCTCTTAAGTATCCACCCATGTTTCTGCATGAAGCCTCAGGGCATGCACATCCAAGGCTTCTTCTTATTTTCACCATTGGAACATTCACATTGTTCTGTTCCCATAAACAGTGCTTCCCACGTGCCATCTGGGAGCTTTTCATCTGGAGTTATGTGCTCTGTGTTTTCTTTAGTTATTTTTTAAGGAACTAACTAAGCGTGGCGTTGGAATGACTGTGGCATCCTTCCATGCTCGGGTGCAGCTTTACTCAGCTTTACCAAACTGCTGTTCAAGCTCATTGTAGCTACCATCCCCCTGCACTGTGTAAGCCTTTCAGTTGCTCCAGGTCTTGGCTAGAAAATGGGTTGAGATGCTATTGTGTTAGGATTGCAATTTGTGCATGTGGATGGAGAGAAGAAAACACAGTCTTCTTCAATGAAGTCCTTTGATTACAGGGAGGAAAGGAAGCAAGTCTGTGATGTGGTCTGTGCTTGGGGAGAAGCTGGGGGTGGGTGCTCAGAGTCCTGCTGCCCTGCCATCTCCAGCAAAGAGCAACACGTTTTAGAGAAATGACAGCGCCATGGGAAAGCTGGCTGTGCCTTTCAAAGGTCGGGGAGCCAGGGAGAAGCAGAGTGGCTTGCCTTCTCCCTGGAGCCTGGAGCAGATGCAGGCTTGAAGGAGAGTTTCCGGTTGTTCTCTCGAGGTGTCAATCCCTGAGAGCACAACAGGCATGCAGGCCCCATGCATCTTACCTGACTTCAGCTCCAGAATCCTCACTTTTCTGGTTGTGTGCCCCACCATTCCTCTCTCCTCGTCTGCCTTCTTGTCCTGTGAACAATTCTCTATTGTGTGCATTTTCTTATTGGTCCATGTGAGATCTGTATATATTCTGAATCGAAGATGCCTGATTGTTATAGCTTGAAAATATCTTCCAATTTATGGATGATTTTCTTTATTTCTGTGTTTTCTGTTGGCTTTATTTATCTTCTCTGAACAGAAAAGAAATAATATCAGTGAATGAATATGAGGACATCATCGCTCTAAGGTATGATTGAGGAGAAGGATTTTATTGGAGATATGAGAGAGAGCACAGCCAATGCATCTGGAAGAGTCCCGACTAAACAGGGCCATGAGAGGAGAGAGGGAGAGGAAGAGAGGAAGAGAATCGAGACTCGATAGAGGAGAGGAGGGGGGCAGGTGACCCAGGAGAGGAGCCAAGAGAGGAAACAGCAGGTTTTTTTTTTATAAGAATCAGAAGCTGGGGGGAGGGAAGCAAAGCCCTGGGCTGAAGAGGTTAGGGAAAGCACCCTGGAGAGGAGCCACACGACTGAGTGAGCCTGGTGTCCAGTGTGAGCTTTGGTATGCTAACAGGCACCTCAGTTAGCCGTTGTCCCCGCTTTCTTTGAGACCTGACAATATCTCTGACTCAGTACTCACAGTACTCAGTACTTTTGTGTGTTTGTTATCTGTTTGTTTGTTTGCTAGTTGTGTCTGGTTTGAGGAATCTTTCTCTGTTCCAGGGCTACATCATCCTATGTCCCTTTTGCAGTTTTGATCATCATGTCCGAGTCTTTAGCCCACTTAGGATTTATTTTATATATGGTTGTGGAAGGATCTGGTTAAAGACTCTGAGCAGTTGCTCCAGAACCATCTATGGGCCCCTCTCTTCTCCACTGATCGATGACTTACCTGTGTGTAGTTTGGACTTGTGTGTGGCTGTTTGAGGTGATTCTGTGCCTCTCTGGTTGAGGCGATGCGTTTTGATCCTCTTGCCCATTCTTCCACATCCAACTATCCTCTAATACAGCGAAATCCAACTGTCCTGTGGCCCACTAACTTCTGGGACAGATAGCACATGAGACATCTTATTACATTCATTTGTTTATTGTGTATGTGTATGTGTGCATGCACGTGTGCATGCGTGCACACACACGGGCATGTGTCCTGTGTATAGTGGTGTATGTAGAGGTCAGAGGACAACTTACTGGGAACCACAGGGTCCCAGGAATGAACCACAGATCACCAGGCATGGTGGCACATGCTTCTGTCCACTAAGCCATCTCCCTGGACCCACACACTGTGCTTTGTTGACCTGATCTTTTTGTCATTTTATACTAATTTATTAATCAAATTATCAACTTTCAACAATCTCTATAAAACTAAAACAAAAACTTTGTCTTTTAAAGAATCACTTTGCAATTCTTCCTGTCATGTTTCTTTAAAGATCTTATAATAAGCATCCTAACTTTCATGTGAATATCTGGTAGTCATCTAGCTTTATTCTCAGGAGGACTGTAGTAATTTCCTGCTGTCATGGTGATCTCTGTTTAGAAGGTCTCTGTTTGCTACTCATACTTATTGCTCTTATATATGGAAAATTTAGATTTTCCCATTAATTCTCTTATGTAGACTATGATAGAGTTTTTTTCTTGGGTAATCATACTACCTGTAAATGAAATTTACAATTGAAACTTTCAATTTCCCAGAAGTGCTTTAGGATTCATTTCTGTTTGTTTGTTTTATGATTGTTTGAAATGTAATATAGGTTTAAGGTTAAATCATCAATTAAGGGGTATACAGAGAAAAATCCATGCCCTTCTCTCTTTAAATATGACTTTTCCTTTAGCCTTTTGTTCTCAAGATCTCCTCATACATTCTCAGGTAAACTACAGATTACCTCTTTTTCTTTCCAGAGTTTTGCACTTTTCTTCCCCCAAATATTCCTGAGGATGAGTGTGGTGGCTCAAGCCTGTGATCACTACACTGTGAACCAATAGCCTGAGGACTTCCATGAGTTCAAGGTCAGCCTGACTATACAGACTGAGGTCTTGGAGATGATCCTACAACATTATTTAGGATTGTCCCTTGTTCTTTTTAACAGCTGTATAATATTCTATCGTGTGTCTGTATCATGGCATATTTAGTTTATGGCTGACCTTTATTTTTCTAGTAAAATAGTTTCAATCTATAGCCTTCTGTTAAACCTATAGCAGTTTCATAATTGAGGACTGTGTCCTTGAGTAGGGTTACTAGGCCAAAGACACATGCCTGCTCTTGTTATATCTGGACAGAGTCCCTCTCAGGAGGCTTCAGTTCTCACCATTGATTAGTGAGAAGGGCCACCCCCACAGCCTGAGCAGCAGGCTGTTGTGTCAAATGTTTAGATTTTTGCCAATATGATATATGAAAAATAGTATCTCACAGTAGTTCTATTTGGCATTTCCTTTGCTGTGAATAATACTGAAATATTTGTCCCTTTGTCTTAAGAGTTTTATAGCATCATGGAAACATTTCTATGTTTGTTTCTTTTTGTTCATTTTGTTTAGATTTCAGGGCATTTCTGAACCTAAGAGCTATTTTTTTTTGGCAATTCTGGAATCATTTTAGACACTGTATCACTGAATTTGCATTTCCGCTATTTATTTTCTTTTCCCCTAAAAAGAATGATTCTTTAGGGACTTTCTTATTTTTTCACAATTGCTTGAATTCTCTCCTCTACTTTCCAGCTGCCCAATCCCAATGTTCTGTTTGTTTCTTTTTAAAAATGAAAAAAAAATTGTGTGTGTGTGTGTGTGTGTGTGTGTGTGTGTGTCTTTAGTTGAGTATGTGGGTACCTGAAGAGTCCAGAAGAGAATGTCAGATTCCCTAGAGCTGGAATTATAGGTGGTTGTGAGGTGCTTGACATGCTAGGCACTGAGTGGGTCTTCTTACCCACTCAGCCATGTCTCCAGCCCTTTGCTTCTTTATAATAGACAGTTCTGCAGGATTGGGAAATGAACTTTTTTTCCCCATTGTAAAGTGTCATGGATCCTATGCCAAGAGGCCAGGTAACAGGAGGGGAGCACAGATATATCTGATCCCAGTGTTAGCTGCTGTGGGAACTTCAGAAGGATGACCCCCAGACTTGGGGCAAGCTGCCCATCTTTATGTACCATTCCAGCAAAGTGTGGGCAGCTACGCAGCATGATGATTGGGCAAAAGGGTCTCATCTAACGTCAAACTCAGCAAGTCAAGTCCTGCCTGCATAAATTCTCAGTTCCTTTCCTTCTGGGTTGGGGAGAGACACTTTCTGGAATGGAGGTCTTATGGCTTATATCCAGAGTAAGCCAGGGAACACCTTTATGGCCACCTCTGTTATAGGAAGGTGAGGATAATAAGTTTAAGTTTTATGGTAGACAGAAAGGCTGGGGGTGGCCAGGGAGAAACTTTGTTGCTTAGGCGGCTTCTACTTTGAGCTATCATTTCTTGAACCCTGACATCTTCATCTTCACTCAAGCAGCCCGGCAAGCCTTCTTTTAGTTCTCTGGCGATGTGAACACACTCACATACTGCTTGTGGTTATTGCAGTATCTGTGGTCTCTCTAGAGCCTGGAGGATGTTTCTCAGGCATGTTTCAATCATGGTGATGTGCCTCCTTGTTTTATTTTACTCTTTGTTTATGAGATGATGGCCCGTGGGACCTCATGTAGAAAACCAAACTTAAAGAGAATCACACAGAAGTCATAACATGCTTGCTTTGTCAGGTGCCTGGAAACCTTCTTAAAGTAAAAATTTTGATTTGGAATTTTCAACCCACACACATAATATCAACTTTAGGTACAAACCTAAGCTTATTGTCAAGTATTCCTAGAGGACACAAGATATTCTCCTGAGCCAATGGTGGAATTGAGAAGCCTTCTCCTATGGACTGGTTCTTCTCAACTCATCCATTCAAGGCATCACTCATAGAGCGCTAGATTTCTGTAGTACCTGGCAAAACCCGGGGCCTCCCTAGATCACACTGTCTCCTATGAAATTATCTTAACTCTCCATTTTCATTGTCCTTCTTCATCTTTAATACAACCTCGTTTTCAAAGAACCACTTTTAAAGTTCACTCGTACATCTTTAAGTTGATGTAGACTCCTGACACACACGTGATGAGTACATATGGGCCTTACAGATACAATGTTGAGTGAATGGAATCACCAGACAGAGAATGTGCAGCATGTCATTCTATGTAGACCAGTGGTCCTCAACTTTCCCAATGCTGCCACCCTTTAATACAGTTTGTCACATTGTGATGACCCCCCAAGCAAGTTATTTTCATTGCTACTTCATAGCTGTAATTTTGCTACTGTTGTGGATTGTAATGTAAATATCTGTGTTTTCTGGTGGTCTCAGGTGTGAAAGGGTTGCGACCCACAGGTTGAGAAACACTAATGTAGACTAAATTCACAAGCGCACACACACAGGAGGACAGCTACCTCTTATGCTTTGATCACTCTGAGGATCTGATTTTGGAGCACAATCTGCACACGTGGTTAGCTATCTAACCAAGTAAACCTCTGCTCTCACAGTTTGAGATACAAGAGCTTTAAATTTTACCAAGCAAGAAATCTACTGATCTTCACCTTCAAGTATTATCTACCCCATTCACATTTGAATGAGATCAGATGGCTGTGTCTTTCCATGGTCTGGTCATCTAGGTTTATTGGGAATAAACTTTCTGAGGTTTACAGCAGCAGAGGCATGTTCTGAGACTTTCCGGTCATTGATTGTCTCAGGGTGGTTCACTCCTTTGTTTTTTTTTTTTTTTTTGGTGGACTATATTATCCTCTCCATCTTTCTTTCTGTCCTGGCATTGTGAATGCATCACTCTAGGTCTGTCCTATTTTGATTAGTGTCTCCATGTGTGATGTACTTTATAGTAAGTGTAAAAGCAACTTCCACCCTAATCTTCCATTTTGTTAAAAAAAAATCTTCAGCTATTCCTAATGTTCATTTCTTTCTGGTAGACATTAAAACTACACCCTACCGCTGTGTTCCATTAGGTTATTAGAGACAAACAAGTACATGCTTCTATAAATATACTTGGACAGATTTAGAACATTCAGCTCTCTGAGACAGGAGGACAGACCACCTCTCCATTCATCCAAATATCCTTTAATGCCTGTCAGCATTGTGGACACTCTTCATTACCGTGCATATTCTGTGCACTCATTATTATGAATGGGCTCTAACTTCACATTATATTTTCTAGCAGTCAGTTGCTTGCATGTAGGGCAAGTATTGATTTCTTTTTTAAATAAATGTGTTTCATTTTCAACAGTAAAATAGAATTCCTTTAGGTTGATTCTAGTTCTTTTCATTTGATTCTCTGGTATTTCCTAAGTAAACAGAAAATTATGTACAAATTAGTGGCAAAGCTCCTTGTCTTCTTTAGTGATATGTTGCCCATGTCTTATATTCAACTGTGCTGGCTAGACGGATGAAAACCTGTCATATGGTAGTAGATGTCTTTCTTCTCTTTTTAATGAGAATATAAATAGTGTTGCTATAACTTCCTAGACATAAATCTATATTTAACTGGTTATCAACTTCTTTCCGGCAGTCTTTATATATAACAGCTTTCCCACATTTGTATGTTGAATTGTGGCCAGATGGAAAACAATTTTAATTTCTTTTTTTAGAGGTACAAATGATTGGCACTTTTTATGAGTCATATATACCCGAAATGTATTTCTATTGTTTCCCATATAAACATAGATGGGCAATCTTGACTGAGTGTAATGTCTTCTCATTTCCCTTTCAAAATTCTGTTATTTGTCCATTTTCCTAAAATGTAATCATGCAGACATGATTGAAGTGTGTCTGGTTTTAGATGATTTGTGCACAACGATCATTTTGACTTTTATCCAGTCTCAGTATTGGGACATTATTCCATGGTTTCTGTGGCTGTGTTGCATAACTTTTCCTGGGAAGATGGGAATAAATATCTCTACCTCACATAGGGCACCAAAGGCAGAGCAAGGATGTGATTCCACTACACCTTGCTTGGTCAACATAAATGGATTGAGGTGACTTGTAGGCACACAAATGACTCAGAGGAAGTGACAGGACAGAAAAAACTCACGGTAGCATGGGTGAGGACTCCATGAAAGCTACGTCCTGGAGCTTTCTCTCACCAGCAATAATTTATCACTTTTATAATCTTAGGTAGAGGTCTCGTGAACCTTGTCACTGTCTCAGCTACCTGAATGTTAAGTGCAGTGAGCTTCCCAAGTTGCTGTTTCCTTGGCTTTCTCAGTCTTATGAGCCTCCTTCTTCCATCCAGTGGGCAATGTTTTGATGCTGGGGAACCAGCTAGTTGCAAAATGTCTCTTCCAAATCCCATGTGAGGTTGAACTGCCCCTCTGAGAAAATGGGAAGGTGGGATGTTTAGGAGGTAATTAGGTCTTGAGTGTTCCACCCTCAAGGGAGGGATTGTCTGTAATCAAAGTTTTCCTGTGTCCTGCCCGGTCCTCCTCCGTCCAGACAAATCTCTCTCACCTGTGGTCTCACAGTGGCTCAGACCCAAGTAAACACACAGAGGCTTATATTATTTACAAACTATATGGCCTATGGCTCAAGCTTCTTGCTAGCTAGCTCTTATAACTAAACTCAGCCCATTTCTATTAATCTATATGCCGCCATGTGTTCCGTGGCATTACCTGTGTGCCATTACATGCTGCTCCCTGTACAGTTGGATGGCATCCCCTCTGCCTCTGCCTTTCCTCTTCCTGTCTATGTGCTTGTATTTCCTGCCTGCCTCTAAGCTACCTTGCCATAGGCCAATACAGCTTTATTTATTAACCAATCAGAGCAACACATATTCACAGCATATAGAAAGACATCCCACAGCAGATTGTCATTGCTGTTAGTTGTACAGAGGTGGCTTTGCTACTGAAAGAGTTTCTTAGACATACGTATGCTGTTGCTTCTGCCCTTGGTGTCATGCCTGCTCTTTCCCTGGTGACACCCTCTGCATGTTAGGATGAAGCCTGAGAGGCGTCACCAGAAGAAGCCCTTGGACCTTGGACTTGTCAGTCTACAGAACTGTAAATTTCTAGAGCAGGAGAGATGGATCAATGTTTAAGGATGCCTGCTGTGCCTCCAGAGGACTGCGGTTTGATTCCAAGCTCACAAACCCCCAGCAGCTCCATTTCTAGGAGGCTCCAAATCCTCTGGCCTCTGAAGGCATCCACAGTCATATGTATACACAGACATGCATGCATACACAGACAGACACAGACACAGGCACAGGCACAGGCACAGGCACACACACACACAAAACCAAAAACCAAATATTTTTTAAACTCCCAAATTTTCTTTATCTTAACAATCTCTGAATTGTAGTCTTCTTTTACAACAATACAAAGTGAACCAAAATAGATACTTTTTCACTTTCTACTAACTAGTTCCCTTTTATTATACTCCTGAAATGAGATTATTTGCTTTTTACCTGGGGTGTGGTAAATTCTTTTAACCTATGTGGCAGTGTGTTTATTTGATCTGTTTAAATTTCATCTCTCCTCTCTGCTCCAAATTCTGTTCATATTGCTCAGAAACAGCTAGAATTCTAAGAAGTATTTTTAATTCAACACAATTTTATCCTTTTTAAAAATCTTCCCCCACCCCCTGCTTGTATTTCTTTGTCTTTTTCCTGTATCCTGAATCTGGGGAAGTTTTGAACCTCTTTAGCATCTCAGATTCAGGATTCAGGATTCAGTCTCGTATAGACTGGGTTGTTTCTTTTTGGATCTGGGGTTCTTATTATGGTGCTCTGGCTTCTGGTCTCTAGATCACAATGCTGTCTTGCTTCTCCCTCTCTCTGGAGTTCTGGGATTACAGCTCCCAACCCCAGCATTTGGTGTTTCTGTTTACTGTCTTTAGTTTGAATGGGAATGCTGTAATTCACTAAGGGTTTTTCCATGATAATGCTAATTCTCGTATTACAGTCGTGTTTTCACTGGGAGAACAGGGTGTGGCAAGGGAAACCTGAAAATGACAGGTTTCTTTGGAAACACTATCAGGGTAGAGAGGTTTCTAGCTCTCAGGCTTGTCTGAGTTCAAGTTACTAAAACAAGAACCACCTACCCAGGAGACCCATGGAATTGTAGTCACTATCCAGCAAAATCCCAGTTGGCCACAGGACCTGTATTGTACCTCAGCACTGGAACAGAGTGGGAAGATAGCATTGTCCAGCAAGGTGCGAGCATCTTGTCTGTGGGTTCTGATGATTTTTCAAATAACAGATCTCTGTGTTTTGTGTGATCAGATGCTGGAGTTTTGCTGTGCCGGTGCTCAACACTAACATAAGCTTACATTTGCTCACGCCTTTTCATGTCCATCTAGATCAGCAGTTCTCAACCTGTGGGGTCACGACCCCCTTTGGCAAACCTCTATTCCCCCAAATACTTACATTACAATTCATAACAGTAGCAACATTACAGTTATGAAGTAACAATGAAAATAATTTTATGATTGGGAGGGGATTACTATAACATGAGGAACTGTATTAAATGGTGACTGCATTAAGAAGATTGTGAACCACAGCTCTAGATCTTCTTCCTTTATCTCCAGACACCTCTTCTTGCATCCCAGCATTTCTCTGGCATCCATTCTGTTTTTAACTGTAAGAACCTTTACCTGCGGTAAAGACCACCTGAACATGCACATTCCTCTCAGTAGCTCTTCTTTCTCTGCATTCCCCTGCTACTTACCAACCCATGTTCTTAGGAGACCACAGACCCATCAACTCTCTTCCACAACCCCCATCTATTGTTTTGTTTCTGAGACCAGGATATGGATGTATGCCCATGGCTGTATAAAAGGTGACCTCAGAAAGTTTTAGATAGAATGGCACCATCCACACATAACTTCCTTTTGGTTTGTATTTTAATCACGCTTAAAGTATTTTGGGGGAATCCTAAGAGTTTTCTGTAGAGAAGCACACAAATGCTAGAATCCTTTTCTTTTTAGCTATGAGGTTGGAATGACTAAATTGTGTTTGTAATTTCATTGATTGTGATGTGGCAAAATATGAGCTTTTATGTTCAAAGACCATAAAGTGTCTTTGCTCATGACTGCCTCACATCTGCCTGTTTAATAAAAGATAATTTTATCACCTATCTGTCTATCTATCTATCTATCTATCTATCTATCTATCTATCTATCTATCATCTATCTATCTATCTATCTATCTATCTATCTATCTATCTATCTATCTATATCTACCTACCTACCTATCTATCTATCTATCTATCTATCTATCTATCTACCTACCTATCTATCTAATATCTCCCCTGTTCTTCAGTCTCTAATAACCTCATGTGTTTTTGAAATTGAAAACTACAGGAAAGGGGAGCACAGAATTTGATGCAGCACTGTGCTGTGTTTGAACATCTGTGTCCTTTCCTACCCCATGTGCTAGCACACAAACCCTCAGGGCAGTGGCTTTATGAGCTGGGACTTCTGGGAGATAATCAGGTCATGGTGTAGTTCTCTCATTGATGGAGTTTGTGACCTTGTAAAAGATTCACAAAAGAGATCCCTTGCCCCCCCTCCATCCGAGGACACAAGGAGTTACTACCTATGCCCTAGGAAGCATGCCCCACCAAATTTGCCTTGATCTTGCAACTCTCAGCTTCCAAAAACAGCAGAACTATTTTTCTATTGTTTAAACCACTCGACTCATAGTGAGTTGTTGTAGTACCAGGAATGGACCAGGGTAGTTACTGAGCTGACATATTAGTTTGTTAAAAGGTACTCTGTCATGAATGCTCATGTTTGGGTATGTGACTCTGTGTGTGTGTGTGTGTGTGTGTGTGTGTGTGTGTGTGTGTGTAGCCTCTGATTCCAAGGCTTATAATAAATGATGATTCTATGCTCCTAAGATAATTGGATCAGTTCAGCCATTTGGCCTCCTTCTGAAATATTGCTTTGCTGATAATTCTTTTACCATTTATTTATTTATTTATTTATTTATTTATTTATTTATTTATTTTCAGTCCCTTATTGCTCTACAGATTTCAACTCCTGAAATTTTATACCTGAAGCCTGGCCATGAAATATTCAAAAGCTGCTTGGCTTCATACCGCCGAGTAAGCAGTTTGTTTATTGTCTCTTGGTGAGGATGCTGCATGGCAGTGTTTTTAGAAAAGAGGCTCACGTGGGATGATTAAAACTTCTGTTTTTATAATGTGTCTGTGATATACTGCCTGGTGTTCCTCTAGTAGTTGATTTATTTTCTGTCATTTTGTATTGTAAGGAACCGGTTGACTCTTGGTTCTTTGGCGGGGGCGGGGGGGGGGGGGCACTGCCACATTGTCTTTCACGACGACGACTCTCCCCTTTCACAGAGGAAGAACACCCCCCTCTTCACGGGCTGCTCTTGCCCTGGAACCACGTTTCTGATGCCTGCTGGCATCCCCTGAGCCCTCGCTACCTTTCTTATACATTCTTTTTTAAATTCTTATTTCTTTTATTTTTTTGAGATTACAATCTAATTACACATTTCCCCTTCCCTTTCCTCCTTCCAAACCCTTTCATAAACTCCTCCTCACTCTTTTCCGAATTCATGACCTCTATTTTAGGTTGTTGTTACCCACATATGTATATGTCATATATGTGTATATATAGCTATACTTCTAAGTACGTAAGTACAACCTGCTCAGTCTGAATAATGTTTCTTGCATGTCCATTTTCAGGCTGACCCTTTGGGTTTGGATAACCAGTTGGCTGTTCTTCAGTGCTTACCCGTTCCTCTTCCCAGTCTTTTCAAACTCTTCACACTGTTTTTTTTTTTTTTTTTCTCCCCTTTAAAAATACACTGCCCTCCATATAGGAACAGGGACGATCTTTCCTCTACTCTTTTGCTTACTCTAGCTGATCCAAATAAGCTCTCTTAATTGTTTTCTTTCTTTAGAATCATTAGATTCTGACCCGATCTATGTGATTCGCTGTAACCCACAATATTGAATCTGCAGCCAGCCCTTAATCG
This sequence comes from Peromyscus nudipes, assembly GCA_902168325.1. Classification (NCBI taxonomy): domain Eukaryota; kingdom Metazoa; phylum Chordata; class Mammalia; order Rodentia; family Cricetidae; genus Peromyscus; species Peromyscus nudipes. The sequence continues at coordinate 19,099 of CABHPH010136884.1, forward strand.
TTCCCTCTGATCTGCTCATTCCTTTTCCTTCCTCACCATTTTCAATCCTTTCTTCTGAAACTCTCCACACTTTAATTTCATGTTACTTGTCATTGATTTTCTTCCCAGTTCCTGCTTTCCTTGTTTGCCTTTTCTCTTTCCTTCTCTGGCCTCCTTTATGTGACCTCAATAGCATTAATTTCTTAATACCAATTCTTGGTCTTTTTCTCTTCTATAATCCTCAGATTCTCTCCCCCAGGTATTTCATTCATTTCTAGAGTTTCACTTATTTACAGTCCACCAATTAGAAGTTCTAGGTATGAATTAGTAAATATATGTATATGCATGTAGCTCCAGTATCTACTTTCCTTCAATACAATTTTCCTTCTTTCTCGCTCAGTTATTTTAGCTGAAGGGCTAGCTTTTACTCCAAAAAAGTGAAAAAGAACCACACGCCATTTCACACCAAGCAAATCGAGAAAAACAAGAAAATAAAAACTGAAGGCAGAGTGAAACAAGAGCAGCGGCGGGTCCCCTCACCCCCTCCACAGTGGCGGTCCCCTCACCCCCTCCACAGAACATAACTGCTTTTCTTTCAAAATGCGCTTTCCATGTCAAAGCTGATTTTTGGTATTGTCACCAACACGCCTTCCATCTCTCAGTCCAGCTTAGGGGGTAGTGGGTTTTTGGTCTTCCCTCCCTCCCTCTTAGGACCTCCAGACTCAGAGGCCAAATGGGAAGGGAGAATATGCAGCAGGACAATGGGGCAGAGTTATGGTAATAAAAGCTTTGTGTGTATCAGTGACCAAAGTACTGATTGGGAAATAAAGAGCTACTGGTTACGGGAGTCTGTAAAACATGAAAACGCAGGGTCTTTGTTCAAAAAATGTGAAGAATTTTTAGATGGTGACAGCAGAACCTGAGTGAATGCTGGTCCATTCACCATGCTGCCCCTGCATAACTTTTGGGTCACCTGTTTTGTTTGGACGTGAGGCGTTCCCACAGAAGGCTCATGCGTTGACACTTAGTCTCCAGCTGGTGGCGCTGTTGAGAAGTGGTTGTACCATGAGGGATGGGCTTCCACCTATGCATTAACCCAAGGAAGGACTCAGAGTTTGAATTGACTCTGGGGAGGTGGCAGCGCTAATGGAAGCCGGGGCTGACTAAAGAGCATACTCAGTGGCATACCTTAGAAGGGAACATTGCCCCTGTCTCCTTCCTGTAGTTTTCCTTCTGGTCATCACGAGATAAGTAGTTTTGCTTTGTCACGTGTTCCCAACCATGATGCCTCAAGCACGCAGCAAGTGAGCGTGTCAACCACGGACTGAAGGCTCTGAGACGATGAGCTGAAATAAAGCCTTCCACCCCCAAGAGGCTTACATCAGCTGTTGTGTCACACTGAAAAGTTTGCAAACATGTACTACCTCAACAAAGTGCCACAAATGGGCGTGTGTCGCCGTCAGACCTGTGTTTTCTTTCAGGCGTCGAATGTGGAAGTCCTGATGAAGGTGTGGGCAGACCTGTTTGTTCCTGAGGGCTCTCTCTTCCTGGCTTGGCCATGGGCATCCCCTCTCTGTGTTACCCATGACTCTTTCTCTGTGCAGGTAAACTGCCTGAGCATCCTTCCTCCAGGCCCATTGGACCAGGAAGAACCCCTCCCCGCCTCATGACTCTTTTAACCTTAGTTACCCATTTCGACTCTCATCTCCAAATTCAATTGCATTAGAATTAGAGCATGCAGCAGGAGATGGCTGTGATTCATTTTGTAACAATTCTTCCGCACATGATATTAAGTGTGCTAAGAGATCTCTGAGTGAACCCAGCATGCTACAGGCTTTAATGTGGTTAGAAAGCGAGTGCTCCCCTCCTCGCCGACTAACCCTTCCTGAATTGGATCCTACTGGTTCCACTCTGTGCCCTTGCTTCAGGCTTCAGCAGGGCTTGCTGTTTAAACTCAGCCTCTTTGTACAGGAGGGTGACTTTCCTCCCCCTCTTCTGGCTTTCCAAACCTCATCTGTTCTGTGCATCTACAAAAAGACTTGTCTCTGTAGATGTCCGTGCCATCTCATCCTTAATTGTGAGCTGGGGCCTTGATTCTCAAATATTGAATGTCTTCAGCACCCGCATAGACTACTTGGGGACTCCATTCATGCTTCTGCTTTCTTGTGACATTCCAGTGAGTCCATGCTCTTCTTGAAGAAAGATGCTTGGACTAGACCTATGCTTCTCAAGTGTACTTGGCATGTGCACCTCTGGGGATCCTGTTAAAGGAGACTAAAGTACTAGGGCTTTGCATCTGAGGAGGCAGGACATGGGGTTAAGCATTTTAACCAACTCCCAGGTACTGCTTCTGCTGCAGAGTCTTTAACTAGCATGATACAGAATTTCTCTGTCGAAAGCATTCCCCTTCTTTACTCATCCCCCCCCCTCACAAATAAGAGACGTGACGCTATTTTGTAATGTGTCATCCTCTCTTGATTAACCTTCTTTTAACCGTTATGTACTAATTTAGCCTAGACCTAAGACGCAGGGAAGGGAGGCAAGCGACATGTTCCTGGGAGTGAAAGACAGGGAAAGGTTTACACAGACGTTTATGTGGCTCTGTGTTCTTTTTTGGGGACCACAAGGGGACATGTACAATAAAGCAGTGATTCCAATCAAAGTTCAGTTTTCCTCCCACAACATGAAACTGTGCAGGACCCTGTTTCCACGAGGAGGCTCAACCCATCGCTGCTGTGGTTGGATGGGGTAAGAAAGGAAGTTGTCAAGTGTTTTTGCTTTGAACCCTGAGTGCATTCACTTCATGTGGAATTATCTCTTGGAATTTACTTTATTCTAGAAGAAAAATAAAAAATGTCTCCGGGGGATTTGGTTTTGTGAGGCTTGTTCGTTTACTCTTGTCCTTCCCACTTTACACACAAGATAACTTTTGATGCATTAAATTCTAATGAACAAGAACACGTTCAAAAAGCCCCTTCTTTGTATTTTATTCAGTGGCTGAGTTTAGTTTCCTACAAAATGCTTTCTAAATTCAGTTTCTTATCGTGGGCTCCATCCAGAATAAAATATACAGTGGCCCTGGAGCACGCCAGCTGTTTATGTACCCTGGCCAATATATCTCAGGGAGAGGTCTGCATGAAACATGGGCGATCGTTTAAAAAAATAAAAAAATAAAAACCCGACTAAAACATCAAGTATTTAGATCTGCTCAGTGGGAAGGAAAAGCAGGAAGGGGGAAGAGAAAGCAGCTTATTAACCGGCTCCTTTTGCTTTGAACTTCGGATTTTGAGGCTGTGTTGCAACCTTCTATTTTTACCTATAATATTTCAGAGCATATTCTTGCATGTTTTAAAGGCAAATGAAAGGAAAGGTCTGAAAGATGGAGTGATTTTCTCTTAATTAAATTCTTTTATCACGTTTTCCTTTCAGTGAGGGATTCCAGGAGGTGAAGCCTGTGTCTCTAAGTCACCACCTTTTTAAACAATGAAAAAAATGGTGCAGAGGTGTAGAGTGCCGCCCACAGAACCTTTGCTCAGGAGGGGACCTCTTTCTAGAGTCTCTGTCCTCAGGGAGTTCTCCTACGTCTTGTCCTCAGCCTGCCTTTGGCAGCTGTATTGTAGCAGATGTCACTAAGTCGCTGCTTCAAGGCTCCGTCAGCCATCTTGACATTCTTCCAATCAGATATGCAGTCAGAACCTCACCCAAATTTGCTAGATGTTCCATGACCAAGGGCGAAGGGTGTGGGACCCTATCTGCAGAGTCTTGTCAAGTGGCTTAAAGACACTGGCAGCAAAGCCAAGCGTAATATGCCCAACAAATCTGTATCTCACTCTCCCAATAGAGATAGACCTTCACCTCCTGAGTGGGGCTCTTTCTTAGGCTTAGGGTTTTCAGTCATCGTCAGCAACAATCCTGAAGGACACACAGTTTGTGCACCTTGTTCTCAACCTTGTCAACTGATGGAAAACCAACACTTCTCATTTTTGACAGGAGTCGAGTCCAGTGACAGCTTTTCCTTTCTTATTGCCAGCCCTGACAGTTGGTCCAGTGTAAATATCCCTTGAAGTACAATGCTGTGTGGTGATAAACGCCTTCTCCAGCTTGCTGTCTGTGCTTCCTACTATCATTTCATTGGCTTCATGTGTCTCGAGGGCTCAATTCTCATTTGGATGTGTCTATTTAAAAGCCTGGCGATGGTTTGGTTAAGTCATTCCATTATTCTATCATCAAAGTTGTCAATGCCGTGAGAGATACTCAAGAGGGACAGGCTCATCTTGGTTCGTGGTTTCAGAGGTTTTGGTTCATGCTCCATTGGTGCTGTCCCTTGGGGTGTGAGGCAAGGCAGAGTATTATGGTGAAGGAACTGTTAGAGGTGAAGGTTGTTCATCTCATGGGTGCCAGGAAGCAGAGTAAGAATCAAAAAATTCTGGGACAAGCTAGAACTTTCAAAGGCCCAGCTCCATTGATCCACATCTTCCAACTAGGCCATACATTCTAAATCTCCACCAAATCCCAATAATGCAATATCATGATTCCATTAATGGGTTAATCTGTTGATGGAGATGGAGCCCTCCTGGTCCAGCTACTTCTCCAAAGCCTCATTTGTTGGCAACCAAATTTTTAACATGAGCCTTTAGAGGTATTTCAGATTCAATCTGGAGCATCCATTCATCTGAGATTTAATGAGCTCACTATCCAGTAGACCATGCATGGGTCTTCAGCCTCCTCTGGAGGCTCACAGTAGAGAGGAAGAGAGAGAGGTAGAGTGAAGATGATACAGTGTGGCAGCAAAAATTCTAAACATAGAGTTGGACAGTTTCAAGGAGGCATTCTTGCATCCAGGTGCCTGATGGATAGTGGACCAGCCAACCCACTTCCAGGGACACCATTCACATTCTAGGATAGGCAGATGACATTTCGTAAAGTAATTTAGTGTACAATATACTATCCTTGCAAAGAGATAAGGGAAGCAAAGTTTGTAAGAGCAGATGATAATAGCCGTACTCTGAAGATCTTTAACATGCTCTCAGGAAGGTTGTGTCTATGTGCTATAGATGGAAGATTAAGGGGTGTACATTAAGGGTCCAGGCAAAAGAAAATTCTTTACCAACAAATAGTATGTAGGGATCAGATCCTATGTGATCTTGTCTAGCTACACTTCATTGTTATTGCAATAAAACTGAAGCATTTTCATCAGGTAAAATCCCTGTTTACTAGGAGTTGCACAGAACAGAAAGTCAAGCAAGGCATTATGTCCCTACTCTCATTGGAAAGATGCATCAAAAAATATCAACAGCAAAAACCAACCAACCAACAAACAATAAACAAGCTTCAAAATTGTGCTAATCATTCCTGGTTCCCCATCAGAAAGAGACAGATTCATACTGGTCTACATACCTTTGTGACTTTATTAGTGCCTGACCCAGGCCAGTAGCCTGGATGGTTTTTCCAAGTCTGTCAAACTGGAATTTTCTTGAAGGAGTCCAAGAGAGTTCTCACCAGCCATTGAATGTCTAATTGTGACCATAAGCAGAGCTGGATAACACTCTGACCCAACCTGCTGAACAGCAATGAGCTTGATTGAATTTCTCTGGGAAGCTACCCTTGCTCAATGCTACCAAAAAAAAAAAAATGCTACTGATGTTAATGCAAGAGAACTCAAGAATACCAGAGTGAAGTCTTGCTTTGCCCATGTTTCTGTTGAATGAATTGCAGAATGTTGCATTGTGGCCAAAGCCTAACAGCACTGTAAGAAAGATCTCACTACATCTAGAGATGGTCCTAATCTGAGCAGTACTGGTATTGTGACTATCTAAGTATGTAGATACCCTAGGGTCATCTCCACTGAGAAAGTCTCATTTAGGGATGGTGCACACATCATGTTCTTTCAACCCCTGGTAAGGTCACCTGCACCAAAATTACCACATTTTATCTTTTTGTGTGTACATATATGTGCATGTGTTCAAATGTGTGTGTGTGTGTATGTGTGTGTGTGTGTGTAGGTACAGGTGTGTATGTATGTATGCATGTACTGAGAATAGAAGAAAACCTTGGATATCGTTCCTCAGGTGCCATCCAGTTTTCGTTGGACACAGGGTCTTTCACTGTTCAGGCTGGCTGACTGGGAGGCTGCGGGAGCCCTCTGTTACTGCTCCCTCAGCACTGGGGTTTCAGATATGTTCCACTATGCTCAGCTTTTTTCACATGGGTCTGGGGGTGTGTGTCAAACTCAGGTCCTCATGTTTGTGTGGCAAGCGCTTTACCAACTGAGTTTCTCCTTTGCCTCAGATTCTCTTTTACAACAGAGATTCATAGATGCTGTTCCTAACCTTCTGGACTAGAATTTTTCTTGGGAAGCCTAGGGGGTCTATATTCTAACAAAACTGCTGTTTTTGTGTGTTTTATGGTTTATGAAAATTTGAGAATCAATTGCATATCATTCCTATTGATTTTGAGATGTGTTTGGCCCCATCAGAATACAAATTACATGGCCTATAGCAGCATTCTGGTCAGTGGCAGACCACGTAGATAATGGTGGCCACAGAAGATCACATTGTCTACTAGATGTCACAGTAATCTTAGTTCGTGTAAATATACCCAACAATCCATGTAGTATGATAAGTTTCCTACTGTATCCTATCTCAGAATGCATTTCCCTTATGAAATAATACATCACTAGTGTATACTGGTATCTTTTCTGATCACTAGGATTTTGTTGTCATTTTATTAAAATATCATGTCAAAAGATACTCTAAGAAAAATGATTCCTTTTACTTCATTTCCTTTTTGTTAGAGAGAGGGTCTCCTTATGTATCCCTGACCTGGAATTCACTATGAATATAAGGCTGGTCTCAAACTCATAAAGATCCACCTGCCTCTACCTTCCAAGTGCTGGGATTAAAGGCATGCAGCACAATGCTTAGCTCTCCACTTACCTTAAATTAATTAATTGACTATTGAAAGCCATTGCTGGAGGTCTTCATGTGTATTTTTGTTGACAGCTTCATTGTCTAGACATGTGGTTATGTAATTCTTTCAGACTTGATAACCATCCACCAGGAAGAGGGCAAGAAAGCTTTGCTCCTTCCAAAGTTTATGTCTTATGGTGGTTCGCTTAATATATATATTTATATTTTTACAGAATATAGATATCTTTGGCAACCCGATGAACAGTTACCCATCTTTCCACACTTCACAGAAAATTCACCCATCTCTAAGGATCTTCCATCCTGCCTGCTATGTCCACTGGAACATAGAATCACCAAGGCTAGACACAAGGGGGAAATGTAAGACGAGGCTCGTCTTAGTCATGCATGAAGAAGGGGCTGTGGCAAAAGTCTGTTCCTTTTCCCTGGTAATGAAGGGGTGGTGTTTATAGGCTGATTGCATGAATATGAGTTTCATGATTTTTTTTTAATTCTAGCACCAGCAGCAGGGTTCCTTCAGCAGAAAGCCTTGATTGAGATGCTGAAGGCAACGAGAAATAAGTGGAGCTGCTAATTAGACACTTTGACGGAGCAGAGTGGGGAAGGCGAGCCCCGTGGAACAGCAGGGATAGCCTATGTGCCCAATATCTGACAGTCCAAATTTGTAGATTGCAGAGGTAATAGATGTGCTGTAATTCTCTCTGGGCATTTTTTATTTGGGGGAGTCTTGTCAGGCCAATAAAATATTGATAAATCAGGTATAAAATGAATCACTAACACATTCCGCCATTCCTTAGTGAGTTAAAGGTACTGACAGACTATCTGGATGCTCAGGCTAACACATCTAGTGTATTCTTTGGTTGTATGGACCAAACTCCACATCAGTAATGATGCTGATATTCTAATGAACTGCTTCCTTCTCTTTTTATGCTTTTCTTTGTCACTGAAAGGGAAGCTGATGATTAGCAGCTAAGAGTACAATGAAATGTTCCAATGCCATGTAATTCAGTCACTTAGGATACAGCCCTGTCACTGATCTGCCCATCTTTATTCTGTGTCACCCTGCCACAAACTCAGCCAACCTGGGCTTGTATCTGATGTGTCTGAGATTCTCTGAGTTGTCCCATTCGTAGTCAAGCCAAACACTAATAGGTAAAAGCACATGTACATTCTCTTCAGCAAGGCATCCATCCAGAAAATAAGCCCTGTAACTAGAAAACTAGAAGACTACCTGATAGACACAGCATGTTTGAAAAAGAAGGGTGGGGAACAAATGTAAGGTAAGGCATCCTCTATCTTTCACCTTGTGTTTTTCAGATCTCCCTGCTAAGCCCTCGGCTGTTTTTGTTTTCCTTTTAGTTTTGTGGTCTGGTCACATTGTCAAAAAATTTGGAATGTTTGTTACCTTGGTAAAATTGACCTAATGATTCATTTCTTTTTATTCATCATGCATATTAAAAATAACAACTCAAACAGTCTTTTCTTGCTAGATATAATGTACCTCTGATGAGTAGGATTTTACTCTAAGGCCAATTTATATAATCATACTAGTTAGCTATCTAAATAATTGTCTTCCTCTTTTCTTCCTTAATATTGATTGACAAGTTTGCTCCAAATTGTTTGTTTGTTCATCTAGAGACACAACTAATCTTGGTGCAGTACCTTGACCTAGATTTTCTGTTAGTCCACACATATTTCCTGAAAGAAAAAGAGAGGGCAGGAAGGAACCCTGAAAACCCAGATTTAGTTGAAAACTTCCTATATCTTGGTTATGAAGCCAACAACTTGAACTTTGAAAGCATTTTAGTTCAATTTTCAGTCTAGCAGAACAAGGTTCCATTGTGTTTCAAGAAGGTCCTGCATGTAGTGAACTGAAGAGAACCAACAGGAAAGCATAGGGAGAATTGCTTCTGTAGATCTTTGGTTTAAGAGGAACAATGAATGCTGTGTCTCCTCTTCTGTCTCAAGTGTCCAGTTTAGAGTTTGCTTTGTGGCCAACTATTTGCAACAAAACGCCAACCATTTAAAGAGCCAGGTGATCCACAAAAAGACCCCAGTTCTGGAAATTTCCAGCCTTGTTACCTCTCTGTAGATAAAAGACTTGGTCCTCCAGTGTCATACACAACTCCCCCAGAGAGCCCATCTGCTCAGTGGTCTTGAGTGTCACATGCATAGGGATGATGTTGATAAATGTGGATCTGGAAATCAGAACATGCTGACACAGGCTTAGTTAAGCTGGTAGTTTCTCTTACATCTTTCACAGACCTGCTCCGTGAAATCGTGAAGTGGAACCAGGGAAGTTAAGGAAACTTCCTAGAACTTTCCGGTCATGTTATTGGTTCCAGTCAGAAGTCAGCTCCTTCCTGTTCAAAGGTGGTCCAGGAACAGGGGAAAATTCTCTTTAATTCTGTTCTTCAAGACAAAGAAACTGGCCACGCCTTCCAAGCAATGCTACGCCAGTCATAAAGACAAGAGAACTTGAGTGTGTTGCCATACACCTAACTCAAAGTTGTCGTTTCTAAATACTTTCTTCAGTGTGCTGTGTGGGGACCCAAAGTAGGGCACTTTCCAGAATAAGAACTCGTCATCCCAAATTTAATTCATTTTTTCCTAAGATGGATTCCAATCTTCACAGCATGCTGCTATCTATTTAATAAAAACCAGGGCATGCATATTCCCTTCATTAGAATCTTTGCAATAAAATGAGTTTTCAGTGTTTTATTATATTTAAAAGTTTCCTGCATTAATATTGCATTGTACAGCTTCTAATTTTAGTCATGGATTTATTAAATAATAAACAAATAAAAGTAAATTATTCAATTTTTGTATGCATCAGTTACTTTGTGTGATCAAGGCTTATGATTATTATGGACAGGCTGTGGGAATCACAACCTTTTAACAATTGATACTTTCTTTTTGAAAACACTAAAATTTAGGCTGCGGGGCTCTTGAACATCACAACAATAGTATGTATTGTGAAAGTTTTGGCAGAGTTTACATGTCACCCTCAGCAACTTAGTTGCAGGGAGAGATATAAAACACTTTGGGGGAAAACACAAATGGAATGCATTGCTAAATAGAGACAAGATCAGACTAAAGCACCCTGCCCACCTCAGATTTGTCAAAGCCACACAGCTTCAAAGAATGTTCCCATAAGATGTTCTGGGGTCTGAGTCATGGAGGGTAAAAAATTTTATAATGCATTTATTTAATCTTTAAAAATGTTACCCAATATAGTTGATCATATTCATTCCACTCCCCAGTTAATTCTAACCCCACTACTTCTCTATCCACCCAATTTATGCACTCTCTCCCTCCTGCCTCCTGACTTCCTTCTTCCCTCCCTCCCTCCTTCTCTTCCCATGGGGTACAGTTTCTAATGTCTAATTACCTACTTTCTCCATGAAGCAATAAAATGCCAATAGCTCCTCAGCTAGGGGTGAGATGTCATGCCCCCCTACCCTCCTCCATGCTGGGTTTTTGTTTGGCTTGAGATTGTATAGGTCATGTGTGTGTCACACTTGTTGTGAGTTCATAATTATCCTGTTGTGTCTGGGACACACTGCTTCCTTGAAGTCATCCACCACCTCTGGTGATGCCTGTGATACAGACATCCCATTTAGGGTAAAGCACACCAGTCTCTTATTCTCTGCACATTGACCAGTTGTGGGTCTCTGTGTTAACTGACATCTATTGTAAGAGGAAGCTGATCTATGAGTATAGCAATAAATCATTAGGAATCGCTTTGTTAATATGTTCATGCAGCAGAATAGTAATATGTTTTCACCTAGGGCTCATAACTTAGCTAGTCACAGGTTCTTGGCTTCATTGACAGTATTAAGTATGGGTTCCATCTCATGGAACAGGTCTTAAATCAGAATTTAAAAAGTGGTTGGTTACCCCCATAATTTTATGCCAGTATTACACTGTAGGCATATCTTGGCAGGCAGGTCATTATTTTAGCTTGCATGGTTCATAAATGGGTAGGACTGATTATTGCTTTTCTCCTCTGGTAGCATGCATAATACCTTTCAGCACTATAAAAGCTAGCCAGTAGGGATGAAGGGTGAAGTTGAGTACCAGCTTGATTTCTTCTTTTTCTACAGCTTGAGTATGTGGTGTCTTCAGCAACAGGGTCTTCTCTTCAAGTTGTGGAAAGTAGCCAATAGCTTGTAATGTTTAGGTAGTCTGTGGGACCCCATTGGTCAAAAACTCAAAAAGAGGTAACCGATATTAGGTACTTTATTTGTAATAGGATAATCCAATTTAAATTGAATACATACATATTTAACTAAATTAAACTAGTACACATATATTTATGTATATTAGAATATATCTAAGGAAGTTTCTACAGTAGTATGTTTCCATATGACTTTTCCAAAAGGCTTTCAATGTTTGTTATTCTTCCCTGTATTCCTTTATCTTCCTTACCCTCCTGTCCCATATTTCATTTAATCCTTCTTTTTCATTCTCCCATTTCTCCATCATAACACTGTCTTATTTGGGAAGGATATTTTAGAGAACGACATAAATACAGAATTAGCCAGACTGAGGAGCACTATAGACTTGATGGGTCTTGGGAGCTTTGATTCATGGGGCATAACGGAGGGGGCTCGTGTTATCCTTGTAATCATATCTCTACCTCCTCTCTTTCTCTGTTTCATTCTGGATCTCATGTAGCCAGTGTTGGCCTCAAACTCAATATGTAGCTAAAGATGATATTTTTCAATTTCGAATTCTCCTCTCCACCTCATAAGCATAAGATTACAGGAGTTCACTATTACATAGAGTTTTATTCAGTACTTGGGGGTCAAACTAAGGCAAGCACTGTAATAATTGAGCTCCACCGATGTCCTGAATTCAGATTTCTTTATACATACTTCCTTCCCTTGTGTCCTCTTTCTGTCCCCACTTTCCTGGTACTTATGTGCTTTCCTGTCTCTCTTTCCCTCCCTTCTTCCCTTCTTTGCTTCCCCCTCATAACCTGGCAGTGGTTCTCCTGAGGGGACAGTGGAGTGTCACGTGTCTAATAACACACATTCACCACCTGATGATCTGGAATGGAACCCAGACTTGGAATAAGAACAATAGTGCTTAGCCCCAGCTCTGCAGCTTACTTACAGGCTGTGTGACCTTAGAAAGATCCCCTGCCACTCTGGGCTTCAGTTTTCTCTGATGCTATATCTACTGTGTAGAAATGCTGGAAAAGACAAGTGATGAGATATGTTAGATTCTTGCACAAGCTGTCAAGGAGCATTCTCCAAGTCCAGCCATGCTTCCTTTCTGCTTTTTTTTAAATTTATTATGACTGCTCTCACTGTTTCCACGCCCCTTCTGTAAGAATGCAAACGGTTCATCACCGTCTCTCGTTCACTGCATGCTCTTAGAAGAAATGATTCTTGAAATGAATAAAAACATATGAAATGATAATACCCAGCCTCAGGGTATACAACTCAAACTCTAAGTCCAGGGAGCAGACAGCGTTCTAAGATCTGTCCCCAGGTCCGTTTGCAGGAGACACTCGGAGAGTCTGGTTCCCTCTTGCTCATGATTCCACTCTGAACATTCTTCCAGTATCAGTTCTCTTTCTTTCTCTCTAACACCCCTTGTGGGCTTGAATGGCTAACATTCTTGCTATCTCTGTTTTTGGCTCTTCTTCTGGCAAATGCATGGATGCCATACAGTGTCAGAAGAGATTAATTTTTACTTCATGTTCAGACCTGTTCACTGTTGTGCATGCCTTTTAAGGGAAATCTATCACTCGGTCTGACTTTCCTC
>CABHPH010136885.1:0-34743 GCA_902168325.1 Peromyscus nudipes
GTCATTCAAGAATGAGTCACAGGCTAAGAAACTTGTCAAAGTCCACACATGTAACTAACAGACGCAAGATCAAACTTACCTGTCGACTTCAAAACTTTACTCCTCATTATTCCTTATTTCCTTATATTCCAATCTTAATTACTTATTTATTATCAAAAGGGCTAATTACATTCTGTACTGTTTGATAAATGGCGTAGGAAACTATGCAACATGCTCTAGGACATGTTAAGTCTAGTACATAAATGAATTTGTTGACATCTTAAAAGAGTTTGCTGAAGGCAAGGTGTGGTAACACATGCTTTTCATCTGGGAAGCAGAGTCAGGCTGATTTCTGCGAATCTGAGGCCAGTCTGCAGGTCTACTTGGCAAGTTCCTGGCCAGTCAGAGGTACACAGGAGACCTGATCTCAAAACAAAAGTAAGCTTCAAGGGCCAGCCAGATGACTGAGCAGGAAAACGTGCTTCCTGCTGAGCCTCCTCCTCCTCCTCCTCCTCCTCCTTCTCCCCCTCTCCTCCTTTTTGAGGTAGGGTTTCTCTGTATAGCCCCTGGAATTCCTCTGACCAGGCTGGCCTCAAACTCAGAGATCTGCCTGCCTCTGCCTCCCCAGCACTGGAATTAAAGGCATGTGCCACCACCCAGCATCCTCCGACTTCTTTTTTGTTGTTTTGTTTCTTTTTTTGGAGAGAGAGTCTTTCTGTGTAGCCCTAGCTAGCCTAGATCTTGCTATGTAGACCAGTCTGGACTCAAACTCAGAGATCCACTTGCCTTTGCCTCCTGGTACTTGGATTAAAGGCTTGTGCTACCACACAAGTGCTCTGACTTGTATTCATGTCACTACGAATCCAAATAAATAAGTGTAATAATACTAATTTAAGAAAAAGGTAAGGTTCAAGCTGAGCATGGTAGCCCAAAACTGTAAGGCTGAGGCAGGTGGATCCCTGCCAGTCTGAGGTCAGCCTGGGCTACATAGTGAATTAAAGACTAGCCTGGGCTACAAAGTGAAACTCTGCCTCAAATGAAAAATGAACAGGCCCAGGATAAAAATAGATAAAAGAGCTTACCAAGTAAGTCTGATGACTATTCCTATAACCCATGTAAAAATCCAGATACAGTATCTTCAACAAATGGTGCTGGCATAACTGGATGTCAATATGTAAAAGATTACAAATAGATCCATATCTGTCACCATGCACAAAACTCAAGTCCAAGTGGATCAAAGACCTCAACATAAACCCAGTTATACTAAACTTAATAGAAGAGAAAGTAGGAAGTACTCTTGAATGTATTGGCACTGGAGATCAGTTCCTAAATATAACACCAGCAGCACAGACACTGAGCACAACAATTAATAAATGGGACCTCTTGAAACTGAGAAGCTTTTGTAGGGCAAAAGACATGGTCAATAAGACAAAAAGACAGCCTACAGAATGGGAAAAGACCTTCACCAACCCCACATCTGACAGAGGACTGATTTCCAAAGTATATAAAGAACTCAAGAAACTAGACATCAAAATACTGAATAATCCAATTAAAAAAGGGCTACAGAGCTAAATAAAGAATTCTCAAAAGAAGAATCACAAATGGCTGAAAGACATTTAAAGAAATGTTCAACATCCTTAATTATCAGAGAAATGCAAATCAAAACGACTCTGAGATACCACCTTACACCTGTCAGAATGGCTACAATCAAAAACACTAATGACAGTCAATGTTGGAGAGGATGCGGAGCAAAGGGAACACTCCTCCACTGTTGGTGGGAATGCAAGCTTCTACAACCACTGTGGAAATCAGTATGGCGGTTTCTCAGAAAATTGGGAATCTATCTACCTCAAGACCCAGCCATACCACTCTTGGGCATATACCCAAGGAATGCTCAATCGTATCACAAAGATACATGCTCAACTATGCTCATAGCAACACTATTCATAATAGCCAGAACCTGGAAATAACCTAGATGTCCGTCAACTGAAGAATAGATTAAGAAAATGTGGTACATATACACAATGGAGTACTACTCAGCAGAGAAAAACAATGACATCATGAAATTTGCAGGCAAATGGATGGAACTAGAAAATATCATCCTGAGTGAGGTAACCCAAACCCAGAAGGACAAACATGGTATGTACTCACTCATAAGTGGATACTAGATATAAAGCAAAGATCAATCAGACTGCAACCCACAGAACCAGGGAGGCTACATAGCAGGGGGGACCCTAGGATGACTGTGGCTTATAATAAGTTTTGGTTTTACTCAATTACTGGGCAAGCCTCAATGAAACATTTCACTATTAGGATAAAAATTTGGGGTTGGGGATTTAGCTCAGTGGTAGAGCGCTTGCCTAGCAAGTGCAAGGCCCTGGGTTCGGTCCTCAGCTCTGGAAAAAAAAAAGAATTTATACTGTATCAAGCTGATAATAGACAAATAAATAAATAAATAAATAAATAAATAAATAAATAAATAAATAAATAAGGAAAAAAATCCAGATACAAGGCCAGATGGTGGTGGCACACACCTTTAATCTCAGCACTCAGGAGGCAGAGCCAGGTGGATCTTTGTGAGTTTGAGGCCAGCCTGGTCTACAGAGCAAGATCCAGAACAGGCACCAAAACTACAGAGAAACCCTGTCACAAAAAAAAAAAAAAATCTAGATACAGCTGGGTGTGGTGGTGCATATCTTTAATCCCAGCACCAGGAAACAGGCAGGTGGACCTCTGTAAGTTGCAGGTTACCCTCCTTTACATAGTGAGTTAAGGTCAGCCAGTACTACATAATAGACCCTATGTTTTTTTGTTTTTTGTTTTTAAAAACAAAAACAAAAAAATGCTCAAAAGGGCTGGGGATGTAGCTATGTTGGAATAGTGTTATCTACCATGCACAAGACTCTGGGTTCAATCCCCAGCACTTAAAACACCAGACTTAGTGGCACATGCCTATAACCCTGCCATTTGGGAGGTAGAGTCAAGGAGTTCATGGTCATCCTTAGCTACTTAGTGAGTTTGAGGCCAGCCTGGCCTACATGAGCTAGTCCCTAAAAGTAAAACAAAACAACAACAAACCCCACAACATATCACAGATCTCATAGGTAAGTTCCCCGCAAAAGTTTCCAAAAAGGAATAATATATAGCCTTCCAAATCTATTCCTTTAAAGGCAACAATACTTTCTTGTCTGTTTATTAAACTGTCAGACAGCTGAACTTGCTAGGCAAACACATGAGCTTTAGTTCTGGTTCTATTTCTTGCCAAGAGTTCAACTTCGGACAAGTTTATTAGTAGTTAGCACAGTGATAACATCTCATGGGAGCAAAATGGAGAAAAGCTGGGTGTGATGTCCCTGCTACTTGGGAGGCTGAGGCAGGAGGATCACTTGAGCTCAAGAGTTTGGGGTGTCTGTCTAGGCCTGTCTCTAAAATTAAATGATGACCTTTAATCCCAGCACTCTGGAGGCAGAGGCAGAAGAATCTCTGTGAGTTCGAGGCCATCCTGGTCTACAGTGTGAGTTCCAGGACAGGCAGTGCTATGTAGAGAGACTCTGCTTCAGAAGGAAAATGGAGGAACTAGTACATGCTGAGCATCTAGTATGGTAGATACCACATGCAGTGCTTAGCATGCTGTCCACCCCTTCCAAGAAGTCACTTCGTCACCCCAGTTTGTACATGAGAAGACAGAGGCAGAGAAAAACTGAAGGATTTGCTTAAAAAGAGAATAGAGGAAAGGAAGTATACAAAGTCAGACCCCAGACCAGGATCCCAAACACCAAGGGGACCCTCACTGTGCCTGGGGACTGTAGAAGCCAGACTAGCAATCATCCTGGCCACCACCTAATCAAAGACTTTCCGGTCCCCCAACAGATCCTGTGTGGTGGCATGGTTTCACCACAGCGCGGTTCTGATTCTCAGGCGTATATGTTTAGAAATCCAATCTGCCTTACTGGGTATGGCAGTTTACACCTGTACTTGCAGCACTTGGGAAATTAAAGCAGGAGGACTGCTATAAATTTGAGGCCAGCCTGGGACTACAGAATGAGCTCTGTTTCAAAAAAACAACAAAATCTAATCTGTTAACACATAGGCTGTGGGTTGTTTCCTAAAGCTGATTCAAAATCCCAGAGGCTGGTACTTAACGTCACAATAGCAATTTATTCATAAAATTATGAATAGATACAGAAAGAGACATATAAGACCAAAACATTCATGTCCCACAACCAGCACTCAGGAAGCCCAATGGCCAAGGTCATTTGATTGCAGAGCTGGGAGTCAGAAGCAAGGGAGTCCCTTTTCTCTTTTGCTTCTAGGAAGTCTGTTTTATGTTATAGATATTGCAGATCAAGCTTATTAACCCCCAAGGCATCCATTTACTTGCTTTAAGAACTGAACAAGTGAAGGTAATCTCTTACTTCTCAGCCCTTGGATAAACACCTTCAATATTTGCTTCAAGACCCTCTCTGCTCCTAAGTCCCTAGGGCTCACCAGCTCTGGTTCTGAATTCTGTATTCTTTCTTGAATTGAGATCAATTATTGTCCACACTGCAGCATGATCTTGCTGGCCATGGGGCTATGCTTCCCCTTTACTAACTAGAACTTTGAATACTATACAGATCCATTCTGCACTGACTTTCAGTTTTCTGGGCTTGAAAGGGAAAGTTAGTTCCAGGTTCTTGAGGCTCCAAATCCTGACGGCAGCCTAAGAAACAGGACTGGCTGGTGGGCACTGCTCCTTCATTTCTGAAGGTTTTGCTGGGTGGGCTCCCAAGCATCAGAAACAGAGACTGTCACCATCAGATTTTCGCCTGTCTACTGAAAACCAAAGGATAACAAACACTGTTTCTGTAGCTACTGAAGAGACAGAGTGCTTGGAGAAAGATTTACATGGCTCTACAGACTCCCTGGCTGTGCCAGCTCTGGGGGAGTCGCTGCACACAGCAAGAGGCAGCTCTGGTTCTTGGCTCTTGGCCACAGTTCTTGCAGCTACAGCAACAGCAGCAGCTTCTGCTCTCATACGGAGCTTCTAGCATGCTGGGAGTCTCCTGCTGACAACCAGTGAAAGACAAGGCTCCAAGTCCTACCAGCAAAGGCAGCCAGGACTTAAAGGAGAATGGCTGCTGCCAGATCCCTGGAACCAGGTCATGTGAGAGCTTGAAACACAAGGAGAGGATGACCCCCTGCCTGTGTATGTTATATAACCCTCTCTCTGCACAGTGGGAAAATAGTATAGACAAACCCTTCACCCCTCTTGAACTTTCAGAGTACAGGGAAGATGTAGATTCTGGGGGAGCAGATTTGCTTTTAGTTTTATTTTGTATTCTCTGACAATTTCATATATATGTACATAATAAATCTTGGTCAACTTCATATCCCATTATCCACTGTTTTAAAAATATTTATTTTCATTTATTTTAATTAGTCTTTATCTATTTAATTTTGAAACAGGGCCTCACTATGTAGCCCTGGATTCACTGAAACTTATTGTGTAGACCAGGCTGGCCTTGTCTTAGGGCTTATTCTGCTGTGACGAAACACCATGGTCAAAGCAACACGTCATAGTCCATCATGGAAGGCTGAAGTCAGGGTAGAAACTTAAGCAGGAACCTGGAGGCAGGAACTGAAGCAGAAGCCGTGGAGGAGTGCTGCTTATTGGCTTGCTCAGTCTGCTTTCTTACAGTGTTTAGGACTACCAGCCCAGGGGTGACACCAACCACAGTGAGCTGGCCCTCCCACACCAATCAACAGTCAAGAAAGTTCCCCATAGGCTAATCGGTGGAGTCATTTTCTCAGTTAAGGACCCCTCTTCTAGCTTGTGTCAAGTTGACGTAAAACTAACCAGCACAGTCCCCAAATGAACAGGAATTTGCCAGCCTCTGCCTCTGGAGTGCTGGGATAAAAGAAGGGTACCACCACACCTGGCTTTTTTTTTTTCTTTTTAATTATAAGTGTGTGCTTGAGTACAGGTCTTCTCAGAAACCAAAAGAGGTTATTGGAGCCCCTGGAGCAGCTGGAGCTACAGGCTGTTATGAGTTGCCTGATGTGGGTGCTGAGAACCAAACTCAGGTTGTCTGCAAGAGCAGCAAGCACTCTTGCACTCTTAACTGCTGAGCCATCCAGCCCTTTCCCCACCTCATACACACACACACACACACACACACACACACATATACACGGTCTCATTACGTAGTCTTGGGTGGTCCAGAACTCCCTATGTAGACCAAATTGGCCTCAAACTCACAGAGATCTGTTTGCCTCTGCCTCCTAAATGCTGGGAGTAAAGGCATGCAACACCACACTGTACCATTACTTTATCTTTCTCCTAGTCCCTCCTATGTTCAAATTAAGAGAGAAACAGAGAGACAGAGAGAAAGAGAGAGAGACACACACACACACACACACACACACAGAGAGAGACAGAGAGTAACAGAGAGACAGACAGACAGACACACACACACACACACACACAGAGAGACAGACAGACAGAGAGTGAAAGGGACAGAGAGACAGAGAGAGAGAGAGTTTAGGTAGGGTTGCTTTCAAGAGCACAGTTGGGTGGTTAGCCTGGGCAATTTATCAGTGATTACAGCACTAGAGAAAATGACTTCCTCCTCTAGCAACCATTAACTGCCAGTAGTCCCTCCGGGAGGGACAGGGCCTAGGAGCCCTGGGGGAAGTTTTTTCCCTGCACTGTTGGGCTCCCACACAGGGCAATGCAGTGGAACAAAAGTCTTGCTGGGGTTGTTCTGTTCTGCTCTGTTTTGCTTTGTTGAGGCGGGGTCTCACTATAGAGCTCAGTCCCGCAGAGTGCTGGCCTTATAGCCCTGTGGCACTCCTGCCCAGTCGAGACCCTGCCTTTTGAGACTCATTCTTCCCAACTCTTCTCTGCCTGCTGGAAAGACTCTTGGGTAGATAGAGAGCTCCAGACCACAGAACACTTGTAGCTAAAGTGGATACACTGAATACACTTGGTGATTCACAGTCTCTTCTCAGAGAGAGCTCTAGACTTTGCTGGGAGAAGCATTCAAACTGTCCTCTTCACTGAAGACCAAGCAGGGGGTCTAAACTGTCAACTCCACTTACTCAAGACAGGGAGACATTACCATTTCCTGCCTCCGTCCAACATCCACACACTGAGATGCATGATGCTCCTATCGGTGTTCGAGGGTTAACTAAGTGGGAAGACTTGGCCCTTCTGTGATCCTTCCAAAAGGTTTGTTTTTTCTGAGCATTCCCTACAGTGCACTCCCTTTCGTCTTAATGGGCCCTACCCATTGAGGTAGATTCCAGATCTTTCTCCTATATCTTTGGCTTGGCTCAAGCCTCTGACCCCTCCACAGCATCGTCTCAAAGCAGAGAGATGGCCAAAATAGGCAGTCGGAGAAGAGCACGGGCATTCCTATTACATCTGCTCAGTCTCTCGGCAGCCCTGTCAGGGAGCCTCTCAGGGTTACAGGCTTCTTCATTCACAGGGTGAGGACGGGGTGAGATACAGAGCAAGGTCCTTCAGCGGCTGTCTGCTGACCGCTGAAAAGTCAGAGAGATACTGCTGCTAGATAGGGGTGCTCTGCACAGACTCCTTTTGCTGTGACAGTCTGAACTAGGCTCTGACAACTGCGCTCCCCACGAGATTCTCTACCCTTTCTCTGCTTGTCATTGGCTGTCAGGGGAGTTGTTAATGATTTATTACAGGAAACTACTGTTATCACTTTTTTCCCCTTTGTGGGTGGAATGGAATAGAGCATGTGCCAGGCCACACCTGCAGAGGTGGGGGTCAGAGGACGACCCACAGGAGTCTGTTCTTTCTTCCTACCTTATCAGTCCTGGGATCAAACTCAGGTCGCCAGGCTTTGCAGCCAGTATTTATCCACTGAGCCATTCGAAGGCCCTTGTCATCGTTTTTTTTAACTCTTAATGAGCTGGCATATAGGAATGATACACTTTAATACAGC
Organism: Peromyscus nudipes; assembly: GCA_902168325.1. NCBI lineage: Eukaryota > Metazoa > Chordata > Mammalia > Rodentia > Cricetidae > Peromyscus > Peromyscus nudipes. Next base: position 7,932 of record CABHPH010136885.1, read on the forward strand.
AAGGCAATACTAACAGACTTATTCTACTAAGGTTTGGTCAATTCATTGATTGACTGATTTAAAAAAAAACACTTTTGTTGAGCCCTGGAATGTGCACTGTACAATTTGATATGAACAGTGAATAAAGACACATTAAAAAATGAATTCTTGAATTATTTTTGTTTTTCCAGTGCTGAAGATCCTACCCAGCACCTCACATTTGCAAGGCAGGGGTTCCACCACTGAGCTACACCCTATCCTCTAGAAGGCTGCATTCTAACTAGGACACAGGTGCCCACACAAATCACTGCACTACAGAGAGGGGGAGGGTCCAGAGGGGCAGGTCAGTGAGCGTCACTCTGCCTGGCAAAGATGAAGGACAGCATTTTCACTTACCAGGCCACCAGGCAGATACTCGGAGTTTTCTTGGGGTAGCCTGATTCTCTTTGTGCTTAAGAAGCCAGCACCAAGGGCAATAAAGGCAAGGGGAGCACACAGTAAGCATTAGAAAGTAAATACTTCAGAAGTTGCTGTGTGCAACCTAACAGGAGTTCAGAGTGCAAGCTCTTCCTTCTCACTTGGGAAAATGGGGTGACTGCCAATCATTTCCTTTTAATAGCCGGAGAAGCCCAAGTTGCATTTCTCTTCCCTGTTCCTCAGGGCAACTAATACAAGAACAAACAGGGTTCAGTACCAGGAATAAAGCTGACTCATACTCTCAGGCTTTCTCCTCTTTTAGAACACACTGACTGAAGACCTGGAATGGGATGACATTCATTCTCACAGAGAAATGAATGAAGCGGCCAGCCGAAGGCAAGAGGTCAGCAGGAAAAGAGGAAAGCAGGAGGTGAAGAGGCCGTGGCCACTGCACTTTTCTGCTCGGATTGGTTTTGTGTCTTGCGAGTTTGAGACAAGGTTTCACTGTGCAACAAAGGCTGGCCTTGAACTCCTGAACCTCTTGTCTCTTCCTTCTGAACGCTGGAACCACAGGCATGCCCCACCGTTCTCCCCAGTACTTGCTGCACTGTTTTAGGCAAAGCCAAGCCTCCTCCTCTTAGAAGAAAGGGTGGTCCTGGGAAGGCCACATTTTAGGCAGAAAGATAGAGATGTGCAGAAATAATATCCCTAACATCCTAGGAGCAGAAAGCACGTGTTGCTAACACAGCCAGCCTTTCTTCTGTGTTGTCTCTGCCTTCTCTTCTATTATTCCTAGTCTGCACTTAGTATTTTGATAGTCCTATGCTTGTTTTTGTTGTTGTTGTTTTTGTTTTTTTGTTTTTCTAGACAGGGTTTCTCTGTGTAGCTTTGCGCCTTTCCTGGAGCTCACTTGGTAGCCCAGGCTGGCCTCGAACTCACAGAGATCTGCCTGCCTCTGCCTCCTGAGGGCTGGGATTAAAGGCGTGCACCACCAACGCCCGGCCCTATGCTTGTTTTTATATGGATCCTGTACCACTTGAGGGTAGCAACAGTGACATCTTAGCCTCACTGACAGCTAGCTCAGGGACCACTCTTGTTAGGTCATTAGGAGATGTTGTTGGATTTGATGTTATAGGAGAACTGGACTTCAAGGGTAAACAGCTGCAAGGTCTGGCAATCCATAGGTCTGGCCAAGAATTTCCACGAGGCAAGCAATAGTTGGCAATGACAGGAGCATTCCACTGAAGTAGAGGAGGGCCGGGTTATGCAATAGTTCTGCAAATGAAGTGGATTTTCTGGAGTGGCTCAGTTCTTTGAAAAATCATCTAGGATATCATCTTTAGAGACATCACGTACTATGTATCTCCTCCAGGGTTAAAGAGGAAGAGGCACAGTTAGTTTTCGGAGACATGGCATTATGCTACGTAGGGTACACATAGAGGATTTCTTTTCTTTCTTCCTTCCTTCCTTCCTTTCTCTCATCTCACTGAGGGAATGGAGAGATGGCTCAGTTGGAGAACGCTTGCTGTGAAAGTATGAGGGCTTGGGTTCAGATCTCCAGAACCCGTGTAAAGTCTGGGTGTGGTCACACTTATCTGTAACCCTCTCACTGGGTGGCGGGAGAGTGGAGACAGATGGATCCCAAGAGTTCAGTGGCCAGCTAGTGTCGCCAATGAGTGGGCACCGTGTTCAGGCAGGCTCTTTTTCAAAAGATAAGGTGAAGAGTGATAGTAAAAGATACTCAATGTCAGCTTCTGGCCTCATATACATGCACACCACATACGTGCACCGGCGTGTACACTTGTACAAACGCACACACAGATCTCAATGGGGAGTGGGTATGCCTATAGATAAAATAACCAGAAAGTTGAAGTCAGTTACAAATTAAATATTACAATATTGTTATTGAAGATGTCAGGACATCCTAAAAGGCTCATGTGGTAAAGGTTTGGAACCCAGCTAGTGAATCTAAGTATTGACAGGTGTTTGGACCTTGAGGGCTCTGACTAGTCCATGGATTAGAATACTAATGGGTTCATAATTGGATGGCTTTCTCAAGAAGCAGGTTACTGGGGTCATGCCTCAGACAGGACTACCTTTCCCCAGGTCTCGTCTTGTCTCTCTTCCTACCTCCTGGCAGCCATGAGACTGAGCATCTGCACTCTGCCTCTGCCTCCTCCTCCAGCATGGTGCACCTCCATTGCCCTGGATCTGAAAGCTAGCTGGCCACCAACTGGAACCACTGAAACTATGAGCCACAGTAAACCCTTCCTGCCTTTAACTGTTTCTCTAAGATATTTGTCACAGAGATTAAATGTCTGATAAGAGTGTCCTAAAGAAGGCAGCCTTAAGATGGGTCTTTGGAGTCCTCAAATCCCATGGAGCTTTGCTCCTTAACTCTATGGGCATTTGAAACATTAAAAAGTCTATTGTTTTCCCCTCCCCCCACCTTACCCTCTATTAATTCAAGATAGCATTTATTTGCAGTATAACACAATGTGCCTCTTAGTTCGGATCTATAACCCTAATTTGAATATTAAGCATCATTCTACTTTAAGGACTCCAATTTTTTTTTCTTCTAGAACATTGTGTAACACCATTTCTGGATGACATGAACAAATGTTCACTGACCCCAGATAGGGAAGGGAGGACAGAACAAAGTAAGGATAACTTTCTGGGACTTTCTGAAGCCATTGGGTTACTTCCTGAGCTTAAAGAGCTTCCTGTCTGATGGACTGTTTAGGCCTCCCTCTTAACATCCTGTGTCTTAATAGACTTCCCTCCAACATGGAAGCTTTTATTTTATTTTAAGATTTATTTTATTTATTTATTTATTTATTTAGGTTTCTTTGAGACAGGGTTTCTCTATGTACTTTTGGTGCCTGTCCTGGATCTTGCTCTGTAGACCAGGCTGGCCTCTAACTCACAGAGATCCGACTGGCTCTGCCTCCCGAATGCTGGGATTAAAGGTGTGCACCACCACTGCCCGGCGCTTTTATTTTATTTTATTTCATTTTGAGACAGAGTTTCTCTGTGTAGCCTCAGATGACCGGAAACTAGCTCCATAGACTAGGTCAGCCTGGAACTCAGAGATCCGCCTGCCTCTGCCTCCGGAGTGCTGGGATTAAAGGTGTGCGCTACCACCCGGCTTATTAAAGTGGAAGGTTTTAATCACAGAGGAAACGGGCACACAACGAGAAACATGAGGAGACAGGTACTTGCTGCAGAAGGTCCGTCTCAAAGGCAGTCAGACTTTTGGTGTGTGAGGAGGGAGAGCTCTGCTTTTACCGCTATTTCTAGTACTAGATTTCTGGTCAAAGACTTTCCCCAGGAGTAGGCTTTTTGTTTGTTTGTTTTAATTTTTCGAGACAGGATTTCTCTGTGTAGCTTTGGCTGTCCCAGAACTTGCTCTGTTGACCAGGCTGGCCTCAAAGTCACAGAGCCTCCTGCCTCTGCTTCCTGAGTGAAGGGACTAAAGGTATGTGCCACTATGCCTGGCTCTATGGCCAGTATTTTATGGTCACCAACTTTTTGTGTCCATAAATCTTTTTATAAATTGTTAAAGGCCTTTAGGTCAGTATCCTGAATCATGGTAGTTGGTTTGTTGTTGTTGTTGTTTTTCCCGTAAGTCTAACCTTTCTGGGCTAGAAATGCAGCTGAGTTGGTAGACTACCTGTCTAGCATGAACACAGCCCTGTGCTACACAGAGAGACTCTGTCTCAGAAAAACAACCTCAGGCCGGGCGATGGTGGCACACAACTTTAATCCCAGCACTCGGGAGGCTGAGGCAGGATTATCTCTGAGTTCAAGGACAGCCTGCTCTACATAGAGAGTTCCAGGACAGCCAGGGCTACACAGAGAAACCCTGTCTAGAGAAACAAAACAAAATAAAACAAAAAACAAACGAACATAAAAACAGGGGGAAAATCCCAAAATAACAGCAAAAACAAAAACAGTGGAGACCTGCCTGAAGAAGGCTGCATCGATGGTATTCTTGATGCATAGATGGCACTGGGCTAAAATATAGATAGATTTACTCAGAGACAAAAGTGACTCAGAAGACAGGCTGGCTAGGAAGGCATTTTGAATTACCTCAATTGAGTTATTTCTTTTATATTTTGCTTTTATTAATGCAGAAGCATGATGTACGGTAAAAGCCAATGTATATAGGCCTGAGGATATCACTCAGACGGTGTGCACTTAAGCTCCTGGGTTTAATCCCCAGTATCACGAAAAATAAAAATAACAATGTCAATGTGTATAAATAAGTCTAACAAGCCTTGTCAGTAAAGGCTGAGTGACAAGAAAGCCTTACGTCATCCTTAGCCTGCAATGCCTCTCAGTTTGAGTTGTGTGTAACATTCAGTGTTCCAATTTATTCAGTTAGCTCATCTAGATTATCATAATAGACTCGTGGTATTAGTAGCAAAATATTATCTCCAGTTTTACTTACAGGAAAAAAAAAGGCAAATTAAATACTCTTCCCTAACACCATAGACTCAGGATCTGAATGACTCACAGATCTCTGCCTTTCAGAATAAACCTCCAAATCTTTTTTTCTCTCTAAAATGTCAGGATTTGCATCAGTCTTAGAACTATTATTAAAAGAAAACAGAAAGAAGGGTATCTGGCAAAAGTGGATGTAACAGCTCATAATGAATATTGAATATGTCTCCTTTGGCAAGGAAAGGGACTTTTTTTTTCACGACTTTAACAACAATAAATCACTAGTACCTATAGCCCAGCACTGTGCCTAGCATGTGAAAAGGTATTATAAGTAACAGGTCTGTGCTCAGTGCAGAGAATGCTGGCCGTCTCAGAGGCCACAGCCTGAATTCTTAGCATCTTCCACAACAGAAGTATGTACCTCTCACGTGTCATCCATCTAGCCCAGGCTGGCAATCAGCAGGCGAGTGCTGCTCAATTCCTCTGAGTCGTGTTTATGATCTGAGCATCTCTGTCCTCAGAACTTAATCTGCAGCGAGATCTACAATATTAAGAGGTAGGCTTGTAGCTGGGCAGTGGTGGCACATATCTTTAGTTCCAGCACTATGGAGGCAGATCTCTGTGAGTTTCAAGATCAGCCTGGTCTACAAAGCAAGTTCCAGGACAGCCAGGGCTACAGAGAAATACCCTGTCTCGGAAAAAACAAAACCAAAACCAAAAAGAGGTGGGCTTGTAGGAGATGATTTCATCATGAGGATGGAAGACCATGCCTTTGTGGACAGAGTTAAAACCTTACAAAAGGAGGCTTCACACAGCATGTCTTTGCCTGTATGCCCTTTTTACTTTGTGAGAACAAGGAACCATCTTGGAAGCAGAGACCTGGATCTTGTCAGGTGCCAAGCTTTTGGGCAACTTGTTCTTAAACTTCTCCACAGCTGTGACGGGTCATTTCCATTATTTATAAATGACTCAATCTCACCTGCTTTATTTACTTATTTGTTTGGTAGTTTCATGAAAATTGTGTGTATGATGCGTGCAAGTCACAATCTGTGTGGAGATCAGAGGATAATTCAGGCTTGTTACCCACCAACCCATCTCCATGGCAACTGTTCTTTTGGTCTTTTTGTTGTTGTTTTTGAGACAGGGTTTCTCTGTGTAACAGCCCTGACTGTCCTGGAATTCAGTCTGTAAACACATTGGCCTTGAACTCAGAGACCAGCCTGCCTCTGCCTCCCGAGTGCTAGGATTAAAGGCATGCACCACCATCCCCAGCTTCTTTTGTATTTTTGAGATAAGGTTTCACTATATAGCCCAGGCTGGCCTTAAACTTCTGGGCTGTTCTCTTGCCCCTGCCTCTGTCTTAATTAGGGTTTCTATTGCTTTGACGAAACACCATGACCAAAGGAGCAAGTTGGGGAGGAAAGGGTTTAGTCTTCTTACACTTCCATGTCACTGTTCATCATTGAAGGAAGTCAGGACAGGAGGCAGGAGCTGATGCAAAGACCATAGAGGATAAAGTGCTGCTTACTGGCTTGCTCCCCATGGCTTGCTCAGCTTTTTTTATAGAACCCAGGACCATCAACCCAGGAATGGCACCACCCACAATGGGGTGGGCCTCCCCCATCAATCCTCAATTAAGGAAATACTCTAGAGGCTTGCCTGCAGCCTAATCTTATGTCGGCATTTTCTCAATTGAGGTTCCTTCCTCTCAGATCACTATAGTTTGTGTCAAGTTGACATAAATGTGGCCAACACAGCCTTCCAAGGGCTGGGATTACACGTGTGTACAAAAACTATACCTTGCTTTTTTTTCCCCCTAAAGATTTATTTGTGTGTGTGTGTGTATGTGTGTGTGTGTATGTGTGTGTGTGTATGTGTGTGTGTGTGTGTGTGTGTGTGTGTATACATGCATGCAGGTGACAGTGGAGAGCAGAAGGGGGTTGTGTGTCACCCAACAGTGTTAGGAACTGGACTTGGATTTTCTGCTAAAGTATTATACTTTTAATTAATGAGCCATTTCTCCAGCACCCACATCTAACTTTGTATTTATTTATTTTTAAATAACAGCCCAAGGGTCTGGAGAGATGGCTCAGTGGTTAAGAGCATTTTTCATTCTTGTGGGTAACACAGATTTGATTTCTAGCACCCACATAGTAGCTAACAATCATCTGTAATCCTAATTCTAGGGGCTCCAACAGGCATTCATGTGGTACACATATGTGCATGCAGGCAAAACATTCATATAGATAAAGTAAAATCAATAAAAAAAATAAGTAACAGCACAAATACATTTAGAGGTAAGTTGGTGTTGAGAGTAGACTGTTTCTAACAAATATCTGAAAATGGGGGGCCAGCTACAGAAGTGGGTGATGGGGAGAGGCTGGAAGAGTTGGGAGGTACACACTAGAACAAGCCTAGCTTGCTGAGAATGGAGTGCTAAAGGGCAGTTCTGGGTGAGGGCGTCTCTGGTGTCTAAACCTTCGACATTGCCTAAGTGGTTGTAATCAGAATGCTGGTAGCAAAGTTGGCAGAAAAAGGTATTTTGATGAGGTCTCAGATGGAAATGAAGAACAAGGTACCAGGGACTGGAGCAAAGAGCGCTTTGTTATAAAGTGACAAAGAGTCTGGCTGAATTGTCTTTGCCCTAATGCTTCATGTAAGGCAGAATTTACAAGCAATCAACCAGGTTTTCTTTTTTATATTTATACACATGTATAGTATGCATGGTGTGTGTGTGTGTGTGTGTGTGTGTGTGTGTGTGTGTGTGTGTGTGTGTGAAGGCACATGTGCAGAGGTCAGAAGACTGTGGAAGTTAGTTTCTCTTTCCACTACATGGGTCGGAGGGATCAAACGCAGGTTGTCAAGCTTGGTGATAAGCCTCTTTACCCACCGAGCCATCTTGCCAGCCTGAACTAGAGTATTTGATGGAAGAAATATCTAAACAAAGTACTGAGGAGGTTTACATGGCTTCTTTTTTTATTTTTGTTTTTTGTTTGCTTTTTTTTTTTTTTTGAGACAGGGTCTCTTCTATGTAGATAGCCCTGGCTGTTCTGTAACAGGCTGGCCTCAGACGCAAGAGATCTGCCTGCCTCTGTCTCCTGAACGTTGAGATTAAAGGTGTGTGCCACACTGACAGGCTGCATGGCTACTTTTGACTACTTATGTGTAAAATGTGGGAAGACAAAAACACATTAAAGATGGACTTTATAACTAAGAAGGCAACAGAACTTGACGAGGCTGTAAAAGTCAGCTGGGAGGATACTAGGGGTGTGGTCCAAGCAATCATTGGATGAGGAGGGTTAGTGTGGCTAGAATGAGGCCAGAGGAGGAACACTGGCGAGGCATTTAAGAAATCTTCCAGGTTGCTAGCCCTAGCACAGGCCGAGAGAGCTATGGCCTTGAGCACAGAATAGTTAAGAAGGCTCGTAGAGCAATGAGATCTCAAGGGTCCCTGCCCAGTACTGCCTCATCTCTACACACATTCCAATGCAGCACTCCAGCCACTCAGGCTGGGACTCGAATGGGCCCAGGAGTGGCTCGTTGTGACCCCTTTGAAAGCACATAAACATTGACAGTGTTCTGTAGGGCCAGCTCTTTAGGTATACACAGAGCAAGAGCCTGGAGATGCTGCTTCACCCTGCATTTCAAAAGCTGTCCCTAGACAGCCTTGAGGCCCATGCAGAGGCTCTCAGGAGAGCAGGGAGGCGAGGGTCACCACAGACAGGCTCTGTGTCTGGAGGGGTAATAGAGGCTGGGAGACACGCAGCGCTCAACTCCAAGCAGCTGCTCCCTGAGAAGCTGTGGAGGTGGGGTTGCCCAGGGCCTAACCTCTGCTCCAGTGTGTCTGGAAAGTAGGACAGACGGTCAAGGATCATTTCCTAGCCTCGGTCTCAAGGTTTAAGGTTATTTTCTTTCTGGGTTTTAGATCTACTTAAGAGCTGTCACCTAGTCCTTCTGGCCCATTGCTACTGTTTGGAATGGGAATGCGTCTAGTCTACTTGCCTTAGGATGAATTGTACCTTGAGCACCATCTGATTTAGGCTGCATTTGGATGAGACTTTGGACTTGGTTTAAAGGCGATTGGTGCAAGTTGAGAGGCTAGGGACCGCTGGGATGGAACGAAGGTGTCTCCTATGGGAGAAGGCTACAGATTTTTTTTTTCTTTTGATTTTTTTGAGACAGGATTTCTCTGTGTAGTTTTGGTGCCTGTCCTGGATCTTGCTCGAAGGCTGCAGATTTTGGAGGATCAGGAATGGAATATTATGGTTTGAATGTTTCTGTTTTCTCCGAAATTCATGCTTAAACTTAATTCCCATTACAATATTAAGAGATGGGGCCTTGAGGGGATTAGGCCGTGATTTACCAATCATTAATGGATTAGGGCCTCATAAAAGGGCTTGAGGTAGCAAGTGCATCCCTCTGCTGCCTTTTTCATGTGAAGTCACAATCCTCATCCCCTCTGGAAGATCTAGCCCTCCCTGGATGTCAACCCTCCCTTATCTTATCTTGAACTTGACAGCTGTGAGCACTTAGAGCAATAAATTTATATTATTTGTAGGTTATCCAGGCTCCAGCTTTTCTTTTGTGAAACAGGTTCTCACTATATAACCCAGGCTGGCTTTCAACTTGGAATCCTCCTGCCTTACCTCGAAGGTGCTAAAATCACAGGTATATGTCACTATACCCAACTCTAGCCTCGAGTGTTTTATTACAGCATCAAGAGCAGACAGCGGACAGAGACCACGGAGGCTCAGCCTCTATCTTGAAACATATGGGCACTGAGGATGCTGTGTCAGAGGGGAAGCACATGAACTGATTCTTTCCTCTGCTTGAAAATTATACATGGCACTTCTTTCATAGGCCATAAGCCAGCTATAGTCACATGATCCTAACCTAACTGCAAGAGAGGTTGTGGGAAGCAAGGAGAAAGAATTCACTGCATAGCCCTGGCTGGCCTGGGACTCACAAAGACTAGCCTCCTTTTGCTGGGGTTAAAGGAGTGCTCCACCATGCCTGGTCTTACTGACATTTCCAGATACCTAGGGAAGTGCTTGACTTGTGGTGTTCATTAACAATGGTTGAGTCAATAGTCAATGAATTAATGGAGTTTCTCTTTCAGTTATGAGTCTATTCTAAGAAATTTCTAACTAGAATGAGATATTCAAAGATATAGTCATGTCTCAGACCTGTAATCTCAGCACTCAAGAGGCTGAGGCAGGGGGATTACTGAGAACTCAAGGGCAGCTTGGACTACACAGTGGGTCTCAGGCCAGTTTGGGCTATAGAGTAAGATATTATTGCAACAACAACAAAACAAAAAATGAATGGGTTTAGTTTGCTATTTCAGGAACATCTAGAGTTAGTAAATTATTTTAGTAAAAGTTTATTGAAGTCAGTGAACTCATTATCAAATACAACTACAGATTACATGAAATGTTTTCTTTAGTAACCCAATGGTTTGTTCTAGTTTTTACTGTGACCCTTCCTTCTCTTCCCGTCATCTATCTTCTGTTGTAGAATATTACCTTAACTATGTAAAGATGTGTTACATTTGTTTATGCTGCATTTGTTTAATGATGTAGAGATGTGTTGCTTTGCCTGCCTAAGGCACCTGATTGGTCTAATAAATAGCTGAATGTCCAATAGCTAGGCAGTAGAGGGAAAGCTGTGAGAATAAGTAGGAGGAGGAATCTAGGCTGGAGAGAAGACAGAAGGGAAGAGAAAGAGAGGGAGATGCCTGGGGCCAGTCAGGCAGGCAGCTGCCAGCCAAACAGACACGGAGTAGGACATACAGAATCAAGGAAAGGTAAGAAGCCCCAAGGCAAAATGTAGATAAAGAGAAACAGGTTAAATCAAGTTATAAGAGCTAGTGGGACAAGCCTAAGCTAAGGCCTAGTATTCATAACTAATAAGTCTCTGTGTCATGACTTGGGAGCTGGTTGGTGGCCCAAAAGAAAGCCTAGTGAATGGCTGTTCCCAGTGAGGTTGTGCAGGTGGGAGTACCCAGCGATTTCTGTTTTCATATAAAAATAGACCACAGTCTTCTAAGACATGGTTGCTTAGAGAGAATTAGGAACAGTTCTCATGACAGGAGAATTGAGATCGTATTGATACAGAGAGGTAAGGAATAGTCAAGGCAGGAAGAGCCATTCAATAAGCAGGATTCCGTTTGGCTCTTATTCAACACCTGTTCTTAATTTTCCCTGCATGATTGGTACAGCACAGAGAGTTCAGGAGTGGGCTTTTCAACAAAGGAATCTCAAAGTGATTATGAGATATAATTTATCACTCATTTATTCCGCAAGCGAATTTGGTGATGCATGGTACGTGGTGCTGGAGAGTCAAGGTGCAGAAGAGAGGCACAATTTCACCCCTCATGGAACTCACAATCTGATAGCGAGGATAAATATAGAACAGTTCTTAGGAAATAAGCAGAACATTGGTTGTAAAGACCAAGACTAGTGCTACAGGGTGACCGAGGGAGCCATCCTCATTTTGAGCGGTGGGGTCAGGAAAGATCTCTTCAAAGTACTTACGTTTCTCAATTCAAATTCAAAAAAGGGGGACTGACTGAGTGATGGAAAAGCGAAGGGAAGAGAACTCAAGGCTGGAGGAAAGAGCCTGTTCCCCAGTCCATTAATTCACGCAGGGCTCAGGGCTTAACTGAACAACTGGACAGCTGTAGACGAAAACGGCTTGTTCTGAGTATATTGATGAACAGAGTTTAATGGGAACCTCAGACTGCCCTGGTAACTGCTCAGGGCACTGCAGGTGCCTAAGGTAAACCTTCCTTCACGACTCAAGCTGTAGGTGAGCCAGTTAGTCTTATAGCCCCACCAGGCACATCAAACAACCATGAGAGAGGCTGAAGAGATATCACTTTACAGACTGCTTCAAAGCACACAGGATGAGAACAGAGAGCCCCAAATGACTCGCATGAAGGAAGAGGGTGGGGCATAGTGGCAGAGGGGGAGAGCCAAGCTCTAAAAGCAGCTGCCTATGACATTTCCGTCAGCAGCCTTCGCTCGCTCATTGTGTATGAGACACACATCAGATGTCCTGGTTTATGATTTCATCTTCAGTACCTACCCTTTGAGACCCAAGCTCATGTATCTCTTCCACTGGCTGGCACCTGTTCATTAACTGGGATCTAAGGTCCATCTAAAAGTGGCAACGACATTTAGACCCCTTTCAACGTTAGGAAACCTGTGGATCAGTTGAGTTTCAGATGTCAGGTGCCTCGTCTCTGTATCTGCTAAAAAGTAAGAAAGTATAAGCTATCAAAAAAAAAAAAATCCCACACAGGTGCAGAGTCCTATCAGAGTATGAGGTCACACGCCACATACTGTCACTGTCTCCCCAGGTCAGAGGACAGTATTGCTCTCTTTTGGAAGACACATTAGAAGCCAACACTTGGAGGTCCCAAGTAGCACGGCTCTATCTACAAGGGGGACTGGACTTGGGTTTACTCTTCCAGACAAATTAAAGTATTAGAAACTCTTGTTTCTTAAGGGAGATAACAGAGTGAAGCACCTACAAGGTTTCACTTCTTCGACTCAGTTTCTCTGAGGTGTAAATTAAAAGGCATGGTTGAAATTCACTTGGTCTCCTCCGTATCTGTTAAAGCTCTCAGTATTCCGGTCATTTTAAAATGTACTACTCACCAGGAGGTGGTGGTGGTGGTGGTGGTGGTGGTGGTGGTGGTGGTGGTGGTGGTGGTGGTGGTGGTGCACACCTTTAATCCCAACACTCAGGAGGCAGAGGCAGGAGTATTTCTGTGAGTTCGAGACCAACCTGGTCTACAGAGCGAGATCCAGGACAGCCAAGGATGTTACACAGAGAAACCTTGTCTTGAAAAACTACAACCAACCAACCAACCAACCAACCAAACACACAAAAAAAGTATTCCTCAGGCTGAAGAGACAGGTCAGCAGTTAAGGGCACTTTCTGCTCTTGCAAATGACCTAGGTTCGGTTTCCAGCATCGACATAGTGGCTCACAACCATCTGCATTTCCAATTCTATGGGATCCAACACCCTCTTCTAGTTTCAGAGCTCAATAGACATATATATGATGCACGTACATATGTGCTGGCAAAACAGTCATACATATAAAATAATAATTCTTTAAAATACACACACACACACCTGGGCTGGAATAAAGTTCAATGGTAGAATGCTTGCCTAGCATGCAGGAGACTCTAAGGTCAATTCTCAGCACTGCAAAAATATAATAATAAAGAAATAAGTATAGTACAAATGTATACACGCAATTTTGGAGATTTATATTAAGTATTGGTGTTGGAATCTGGAACTTCCAAAATTGCTCAGTCATGTAAGCTCTCTGATTATATCCCCAAATTATCTCATGCAAACTATGATAACTATAGTAAATACCAAAGTGTTTCCTTTTTAAAGAGCAAAATCGTAACCATGACGACAATCTGTTCACATCTAAATGACAGCAGCAAAGCTTTGTCATCAGTTGACCACATTCAAATGAATTTTGTGTCAGGAATCTTTTCATAGCCAGACATTAAACCTAGTTCTAGGTCATTTGGATTATAGATTGAATTGGAAGAAGCATGCTAAAATTAAAAGTCACATCAGAACTGGTTAGTCTACATTATTTCCCAATCTCCCAAAAATGTATGTCTGACGTGGTAACTATTTAGTTCATGGCAAAACAAGCCATGGTAAACTCATTTTGTCCACAAGCATTCAGAGAAAACCTACTACATGGGTTGTACTGATAAGACACTAATTCAGCCCTATGAGTACAACTGAGCACAGAATCACATAGTAGAGGACAGAATCAGCTTCGTGATGGGAGCTCAAGGAATAAATACTGGTTGAATGACTAAATCTATCAAAAAATGCACATGATGTTCCTTACTGTTTGTCTTCTTAACATTTATTCTCTGTGTGTAATGTGCGTAGGCATGCATGTGCCATGGCCTCGTGTGGCCAGAGAACAGCTTGTGAGAGTAGGTTCTCTCCTTCCACCATGAAGGTCCCAAGGATGGAAATCAGGCTTGGCAGCAAGCACCTTTACCCACTGAGCTATCTCACTGGCTCTGAGAAGTGAATTTTTATTTCTTGTAGTCTCTGTACTCAGGGATATTAACAGCAAGCAGAGGGAGATATTAGAGGGTGATATTTAAACCAGCATCACGAGGCTCTGTTTTCAAATGGGCTATTTTGCCTATAACCATAAAGTATGTACTTTATTCTTTCTCTTTTTCCAAATACCAATTCAGAACAGAAAGCTGTGTTACAACGTTACTTAAAATGTTGCTGTTTTTATCTTCAAGTTTTCTGCTCCTCTTTTCAGAGTCACAACTGCTGTTGCCAGCCACCGCATTATACATAGTAGGAAGGAAAAACGGATGAGCTAAAGATCCTGGGAATTCAACAACTTGCTTGTTTGGGTGGAAGCTCTGCCCTGTATGGCCTTGGACAAACTCAAGCTTTTCCATCTGTATAGTAATAGTACCTGGTTACAGTGTATCCAACCCACCCTCTAGCTTATTTTCTGGGATTTCATCCTTGTTTTTGCATATATATATGTGAAACTATTATTCACTTCTAGGTTCTTTCTCTCTCTCTTTCTTTCTTCTCCTCTTTCTTTTTTCTTTTTTTCAGACAAAGTCTCACCATGTAGCCTTGCCTGGCCTTGAATTTACAGAGGTCCCACTACCTCTGCTTCCAGAGTGCTGAAATTAAAGGCATGCACCATCACACACAGTATTTTTAAAAAACCATTTACCACTTACCATAAAATAGCCATCTCTGTAGAATTTCTACCTTTTTCCCCTCAGGTAGTCATGGTACCACTTAAAAAATTACAAATAAACAAGAGCTAACCAACCAACCAACCAGACAGGCTTAGTGGTGCACACATGTAATTCCAGAACGTGGGAGGTAGAAGCAGAAGGGTCAGCAATCCAAGGTTTATCCTGAGCTATACCGTCAGTTCAAGGCCAGTCTGGGCTATATGAGAGCCTATTTGGGGTGGGGTGGGGGAGCCAACAAGTTACCAAAGAAACACAAATAAAAACAAAGTAAACTTTGTCTGCAGCCCTACCACTAAAAAAAAACCCTTCAAATCTTGTTTTAGAATGTGCTTTTGTGCCCAAACTTTAATGAATATCTTCTTTTCAATTTTTTTTTTTTTGAGCTGAGGACCAAACCCAGGGCCTTGTGCTTGCTAGGCAAGCCTTCTTTTCAATTTTTAATAAGAATTTTTAAAAAGTGTGTGTGTGTGTGTGTGTGTGTGTAAGTATGTGAACATGTGAGTGCCTGTATAGTCCAGAAGAGGGGGTCAGATTCCCTGGTGATGGAGGAGTTGCAAACAGTTGTCAGCCTCCGGGTGTGGGTGCTGGGAACCAAACTCCATTCTTTTTTTTTTTTTTGGTTTTTCAAGACAGGGTTTCTCTGTGTAGCTTTGCGCCTTTCCTGGAACTCGCTTTGTAGCCCAGGCTGGCCTCGAACTCACAGAGATCCGCCTGGCTCTGCCTCCCAAGAGCTGGGATTAAAGGCGTGCGCCACCACCGCCCGGCTCAAACTCCATTCTTTTAGGGTCTCACTATGTAGCCCTGACTGTCCTGGAACTCACTATGTAGACCAGGCTCCTGGCCTCAAACTCACAGAGATCTGCACCCCTCTTCCACACACTATTGTGTGATACTATTCTTGGAGAATGTAAACAAATATATACTCACCCCAGATTGGGAACCAATGACAGACCAAAGAATACTACCGAAGTTCAATTTGGTTAACCAAGGGGTTGTGGGTGAGGGGTCACTTACAGGAGCAAAAAGGACTCCCAGACAGCTGTACCACCAAAGCCTACCCTAGCATGGGTGACTGCTCACAAAACTGGGAATTTAAGCTCACTGCACAGCTCTCAGGAAGCTCAGTGGGTTAGAGAGGGTCTTCTAGGTAGCTTAGTTGGTCTGATTCTCTTCTAGCCATCTCGACTGGTCTGATCCTCTTTTAGGCAATTCAACTTGTCTGTCTCTCAACAATCCTCTCTCTGTTTCTATAAGCTTGGAGAGGGAGGGGGCTGGTAAATCTGGTCAGTTTCAGGGATTTCCTGAATCTAATGAGTTGTAGACCAGGCTGGCCTAGAACTCACAGACATCCAACTGCCTCTGCCTCCTGAGTGCTAGGATTAAAGGCGTGTGCCACCACTGCCAGGTTTAAAATATATTTTTTTTCTAACTTTATGTGTCCTGATGCTTTGTCTGTATGTTTATCTGTGTACCATTGTAGGCCTGGTACCCTTGGAGGCCAGAAGGCATTGAATTCCTGAAACTGGTGTTACAGATGGTTGTTAGTTACTATGTGGGTGTTGGGAATTGAACCCAAGTCTTCTGGAAAAGCGGTCAATGCTCTTAACTGCTTAGCCATTTCTCTGGCAATTGTTCCCCAATTTATTTTTTAAGGTGTGGTAGTGATGGCAGGCGGATCTCTGTGAGTTCAAGGCCAGCCTGGGCTACCAAGCGAGTTCCAGGAAAGGCGCAAAGCTACACAGAGAAACCCTGTCTTGAAAAACCAAAAAAAAAAAAAAAAGACAAGGTCTCTCTGTGTAGCTCTGGCTGTCCCAGAACTCAATATGTAGACCAGGCTGATTTGAACTCACAGCCATCCACCTGTGTCCACTCCCCACCTCCACCCAGTGCTGAGATTAAAGGCCTATATATACTACCATCCCGAGCCAGAATCAAGGCTTCTATGAATAATCTCTTTATATTTTCTTTCCTCGTGTTTTATAAGCAAGCACCTGCCTGTGGTGTGTTCCGATCAAGCCTTGGAGCTGGGAGGGATCTACAAAGTTGCTGTCTCCTTGATGTCAAAACAGTAAAGAGAAACACTAGAATTCTAATTATTCTGGATAAGGAGGTAGAGATTAAATTGCTGGAATTATTGTTGCATAGACTGTCAGGGGGAAGAAAGACAAGCAGATAAGAGTGCTTTCCCACTGAGCAGTTCTAGGTAAACTGTATCCAAAAGTGCCTGGCACAGGGGCATTGCTAAGTATTAACTACTGTGTGTCCTTCCTGTACGACACTGAACCCAACGCTTGGAAGTAACCGAGTATTTAGCAACTACACACCTACATCTGTAGAAATCAGTGATAGGCTTTTAGAGAGAGAGGAGCATTAAGCTGTTAGGGAAAACAGTTTTTGGTTTGGTTTTTTGAGACAGGGTTTCCCTGTGTCGTTTTGGTGCCTGTCCTAGATCTCGCTCTGTAGACCAGGCTGGCCTCGAACTCACAGAGATCCGCCTGGCTTTGCCTCCTGAATCAAAGGTTGAGGAAAGTTCATAGCCCATAACCCAGTTGCCTAAAGGCCTTGCTTCCTGGGAATGTCCTTAGCCTTCATCCATACCTTCCTCCATTTCTGAATGTCTTTATTTTTTGGATGGTTTCCAGACTATAGCCACAACGGAGAAGGAAATGGAATCGTACTACAGTTGTACTGGATAATTGAGAAGTGGAAAGTGTCTTTTCTCTCTCTTTGGTTTTTTTAAGACAGGGTTTCTCTGTGTTACAGCCCTGGCTGTTCTGGAACTCACTTTGTAGACCAGGCTGTTCTATAGTGGGTTAAAACTGTCCTGCAATCTTTTAGAAAAGGAGCAAAAAGGCTCTGTTAGAAAATAATCAATTTCTAGCTGAGGTTATTTTAGAAAGACAGCTTTCTATATTGGCAGGAAATCATTCTTTTTTTTTTTTTTGTTTGTTTTTTGTTTTTTTGGTTTTTTCGAGACAGGGTTTCTCTGTGTAGCTTTGCGCCTTTCCTGGATCTGGCTCTGTAGACCAGGCTGGCCTTGAACTCACAAAGTTCCGCCTGGCTCTGCCTCCTGGAGTGCTGGGATTAAAGGCTTGCGCCACCACCGCCCGGCTAGGAAATCATTCTTAACACTAACATAAAATTTAAATTTCCTGCTAAAATATAGTGATAGTGTTCCTGGTATATGAGGCTTCTTTTGTTTGTTTGTAAACAGGGTTTTGCTCTGAATTCCAGGTTGCATTCTGCCTCCCAAGTACCTGGGATTAAAGGCACGAGCCATTACCCCACAAAGCCTTCCTACCTGCCAGCACTTCTCTTTCCTTTTGTGGTATGACAGTCAAACCTGGAGCCCACCTGACTACTAGGCAGGTTCTCTACCATTGAGCCACATTGCCACACTCATGTCATAAGCATACAGCCACTTGTAACTCCTGGGGATATGACACTTCTGGCCTCTGTGAGCAATCTGCACACATTGTGTGCTGCCCCCTAGATACATACACACTGTTTAAAAGATAATTTTGTAAAAAGGGCTGGAGAGTTGGCTCGGTGGTTAAGAGCAATTCTTGCTTCTTAGAGAAGACCCTGGTTCAATTCCCAGCACCCACATGGTGGCTCACAACCATCTTTAACTCCAGTCTCAGGTGATTTGATGCCCTCTTCAGACCTTGGTGGATACCAGGCACATACATAGTACACATGCATACATGCAGGGAAAATACTCATACACTTAAAGCAATAAAATAATAAAAAAAAATGTTTGGTTTGGTTTGGGTTTTTTGAGACAGGGTTTCTCTGTGTAGCTCTGGCTGTCCTGGATTTTACTCTGTAGACCAGACTGGCCTTGAACTCACAGAGACCTGCCTCCTGAGTGCTGGGATTAAAGGCATTCGCCACCACCACCTTGCTCTTTTTCTTTTTTAAATAAATCTTTTCAAAATGATAATAAAAAAGTTCTTTTAACATACAGTCTAGCTAAATTGCTCAAATTAGCCTCAAATTTACCTTCTTCTGCCCAGCAGTGGTGGTGCACGCCTTTAATCTCAAACACTCGGGAGGCAGAGGCAGGCAGATCTGGTTTCTGGAAAGAACCAAAAGAAAAAAAAAACAAAATAAAACAGAAAAACTTACCTTCTCCCTGCCTCAGTCTCTAGAATAGCTGGGACTCTAAGTGTGTACCACCATCCTTGGGCTCTTTATTTATTTATTTTATTTTTATTTTTTTAATTGTATTTTATTTATTTTTTGTTTGTTTGTTTGTTTTTTTCCGAGACAAGGTTTCTCTGTGTAGCTTTGTGCCTTTCCTGGAATTCACAGAGATCCACCTGCCTCTGCCTCCCGAGTGCTGGGATTAAAGGTGTGTGCCACCACCGCCCAGCTTATTCCCCCCCTCCCCCACAGGGTTTCTCTGTGTAGCTTTGTGCCTTTCCTGGATCTCGCTCTGGAGACCAGGCTGGCCTTGAACTCACAAAGATCTGCCTGCCTCTGCCTCCCAAGTGTTGGGATTAAAGGCGTGCACCACCACCCGCCCAGCTTATTTTTGGTTTTTTGAGACAGGGTTTCTCTGTGTAGTTTTGGTGCCTGTCCTGGATCTTGCTCTGTAGATCAGGCTAGCTTCAAACTCACAGAGATCCACCCGCCTCTGCCTCCTGAGTGCTGGGATTAAAGGTTGGGCTCTTTATTTATTTACATTTATATTTATTTATGGGGGAGGGCATGTGTATGAAAGTCAGAGGACAACTTGTTGGTTCTCTCCTTCCACCTTTATGTGGGTTACTCTACTAGTGATAGCATTTTTGCAGACTGGTAAAGCTTATGAATATGTAATGCTAAAGAACAAAGCAAAACAAAGACATAAACAGGCAGGGGGCTGGAGAGATGTCTCAGAGGTTAGGAGCACTTGCTGCTCTTGCAGAGGACCAGAGTTTGTTTCCCAGCATCCACATTGGGTGGTTCACAACCACCTGTAACTCCAGCTCCAGGGAATCCTCTTCTGGTATTCACAGGTACCAGCACCCACATGTGCGTACATACACAGAGACACACACACACACACACACACAGACTGACAGACACACACACACACACACACACACACACACACACAACAAAACAAAACAAATCCAGAAAAGCAAAACCAAAAACAAGCTGGCCTGGTGGTAAGACCTACAACCTCCCCCCCCCCCCCCCCCCAGCATTCAGGAGGCTGAGACAAGAGATATGGGAATTCAAGACCAGTCTGGGTTACATAGTAAGACTATCTCAAAAACAAACTAATCAACAAGGCCTGAACCAACAAGGAAGAGATGCATGTCTTTTATAGGAGGAAGGACAGGATGGACTTTAATTTGCAAGCTAACACTTTATCTAAAATAATTATCTACTCCTGCTAAGGAAATAGGAAATGAAACATTGAAAATAGCTTGGATTTGGAGGTGGTCTTCCTATGCTTTTTATTAGAGGATTAAAAAGCAATTATGTAGAAGAACCTCATTGGCAAATACAAAAACTATGAAATCCTATTAATTCACAATAATCAGTAAGGAAGCTAAATTGAAATAAGAGCTATGAATTACGTAACAGAATCACTGAAACTCCCTTGTTAATCTACCTATCTCTCTTCCATCTCTCAGTTTACCAGGTAGAAGGAAGAGGTACCCCACCCCTTTGCTCAGAACTGAACCCAGGACCTCACATAGGCTGGGTAAAGGCTCTACCACTGTCTTAGTTTCATTGCCTGTTACCGAAATAAAATACTCCGACAAAAACAACTTACAGAAGAAAAGGTTTATTTGCCTCACAGTTCCAGGTGACAGTCCATCACTGTGGGAAGTTGAGGTGGCAGGAACTGGCAGCAGCTGGTCACATCACATCCACAGTCGAGAGCAGAGAAGAGTGAACTAATGCACACGTGCTAGTGCCCAGCTCACTCTTCCACTCTTAGACAGTCCAGGATCCCTTGCCCAGGAATGGTGCCACCCACAGTGGATGGGTCTTCCCACCTCAACTAACATAATCAAGATAACCCACCCCAGACCAATGTGATCTTACAACCTCTCATTGTGATTCTTTGCCCAGGTGAATCCAGAGCACGTAAGATTGACAACACTAACCTCAACCACTGAGCTAGACCTCCAATTTAGGAAGACAAGCTTTCTGCAAAGAAACAGAATACATGGAAGCCAAAAGGCTGAAGATTGGGACTATGAAACACGCCTGCATTTTCCTTATTTTCCAAATCTCCATTTCTTCCTATGACAAGGAATTTGAACAAAATAAATGAATAAAATGGCCAAATGTGGTGGTAGATACCTGTAGTCCCCAAACTGGGGAGGTTGAGCAAGAGGGAGCTGGACAACAAACAGCAATTTTCAGGATAGCCTCAGTTACATAGCAACACCGTCTGTTTATTTATCATTATCATTATTATTATTATTATTATTATTTTAAGTTCTCACTCAGACTTGCTGTGTAGACCAGGGTGTCCTCCAACTTACAGAAATCCACCTGCTTCTGCCTCCCAAGTGCTGGAATTAAAGGTGTGTGCTACCACGCCCAGCAACAGCATTTTTTGAAAACAAGCTTAGTGGTGGTACATAATTGTAACCCTACTCAGGAGGCTGGGACAGGAGAGAAGAGTTCAAAATCAGCTGGGGCTGCAGGGCAAGGCTGTTTCAAAATAAAAGCCTAGTATAAACCGAGTCAAGCAGGCCTATGCTTAAATCTCCCCTCTATAGCATTTTACTTAAAAAATTATTCAGTTTATGATTGAGCATAAGACGACTTGGTGATACACGATGACTCTTGGAGGACAAGACTGCTCTAGGTTCTCTGCAGAAGGCCTTTATTTAGCTTTATGGCTGCGGGGACTGGGAGTTCCCAGAGTAATTCCTGGTATCCATACTTCATTCCACTGGCTGTCAGTGGTCTTGGTAGCTATCACAGCCTGAATTATGTGCTATTGTGTTGTAGTTAAAACAGATTTGGCTGTTTCATGGTGTGGTCTTGTCTGAGCTGATCAAATGACTACTGAAATAGAAAGGGTACAGATGATAGAGTTAGAAAGCTCCACTTTTACTAATCTTTTCATTGAAAATAAAAATAAAAACCCATTATCTAACCTGTCTGAGCCTGATGCAGCCTGAGACGGTCATACTTAGTCTTCTACTTGGCTACACAGATGCATGGCTTGTCTGTAATTTATGGTTTTCTTCCTCTCATTGGCCGCTGGCACTGTATGTAATTTTTCCAGAATTTAATTCTAGTACCTGCTGTGGCTAGTGTACGAAGGCAAAATAATGAGGTATGTGTGCATATGGGTGGAATTCGGGAGTGGTGAAAAACAGTAACTCTAGCCAAAGTATTCTGAACTCGGAGATTACACTCTAGACAAGCTGTAGGTAGTACATAGAACAAAGGGAATTCCACTACTACAAGATATCTCAGCTTCTTTCTGTTAAATTAGAGGTGGTTAAAAAAATAAAAAAGAAACGGGACGTAGTGGTGCGTGCCTGTAATCCATTCATTTAGGAGATAGAAGCAGGGCAATCAGAAGTTCTAGGTCAGTGGTCCTCCATCTTCCTAAAGCTGCAACCCTTTAATACAGTTCCTCATGTTGTGGTGACCCCAACCATAAATTTATTTTCGTTGTTACTTCATAACTGTAATTTTGCTACTGTTATGAATCCTAAGGCAAATATCTGTGTTTTCCAATGGTCATAGGTAACCCCTATGAAAGGGTCATTTGACCTCCAAAGGGGTCAAGACCCACAGGTTGACAATTGCTATTCTATATTATATCTGGCAACATAGTGAACTTGAGGCCAGCCTGGGATACATAAGATCCTATCTTAAAAAAAAAAAAAAAAAAAAGTGGTAGACCATAGGAGGAATGTGCACTTTGATAGGACACTAAATGGCTCTCCTTAAGCTTTTGGCCTGAGACCAAGTGTTCTAAGACACCAGAGAGAGAGAGAGAAAAATGTCCCTTTGGCTATGGAGTCAGGGTCATTCTAGTGCAAAAGATGAAGTGTAGCCATGGCGACCAAAGGAAGCACGAGTCTTTTTCAGGGGAGCACTATGCATGAAGCTGTAAAAGAGCTATTCTTATTTGAGTCCTGATCTGCCAAAGGTGACAATGAAAAGCTCTCCACATGGGGAGGGAGCCATTGCCAAGTCTTGTTACTATGATCCCTGTTCTAAGATTAGGCTTCTCCTTGGAGACCTTTCAAGTCACCACAGGTACCACTGTAAGACATTTTGCAGAGGAAGCACCTTTTTGTCTTCCTTCTAAACACCAAATCAAAGAGCTCGCTGGATAAATCCGTCTACTGAAATACTGTTTGGCCCACTCTCTGAACTTGCTTGCCCATTTCTCAGTCTGCCCCCCCCAACACACACACACACACACACACACACACACACACACACAAACCAACATCCTGCATTGTGTTTCTCCTTTATACTGATTAAAAACAAGGGCCAGACACGGTGGCACATGCCTTTAATCCTGGCATTCAGGAGGCAGAGGCAGGCCAATTTCTGAGTTTGAGGCCAGCCTGGTCTACGAAGCAAGTTCCGAGACAGCCAGGGCTACAAAGAGAAACCTGGTGTCAAACAAAACAAAACAAATCCAAAAACTAAGTCTTACAAGTTTTATGGCTTCTTCCTTTATTTTGAAAAACAAAACAAAACCTTGTTAAACATTTATTTAGCACACAGAGGTCAGAAGATAATTTACAGGAGTCTGTTCTTTCCTTCCACCCTGTGGGTTCCTGAGAATTAAAATCAGGTTGTCAGGCTTGGCAGCAAGCTCTTTACCTGCTGAACCATCTCACTGGCCTCCCTTTTTGAACTCTTGATCTCAGTCTCTACCTCTCAAGTGCTATCATTTGAATTTAAAAAAAAATTATTAAACACGACATGGGCTTCATGTAGTGCCTTTTAAACATCTGAATTTGGATGCCTAGAGGGTTTAGTGGGCTCTCCCTCCTCACATTGATCATCTATCATTAGCTTATACTGGGCTGAAGGATTTTTTTTCATGGCCCTTTAGGCTTTTCGATTTGTATACTTAAACTTTAGGGATAAGTAATGTACTGATACATACCGAACATAAATGTTCTCCAGGAATAGGCAGCCCTCTGGCAGAGGCCCTTTTTCTGCCAGTGAGGCAGGCCCTGAGTCTTTTGTGAGTGTGTGTATGTATGTGTATGCTAGTACATGCTGAATGAAGCCAGAGGACAATACTGACTGTCTTTTCTGCTGCTCTCCACCTTGTATTTTGAGACAGAATTAGAACCCAGAGCTCACAGATTGAGCAAGAGTAGGTAACCAACCAGCTCCAGAGATCATGCCGTCTCTGCCTCCCCAGTGCTAGGATTACAAGTGTGTCCAAAACCACACCCTAAGAGGCAAGCTTAGGTCCTCATATGTGCACGGCAGCACTTTGCCAATTTGTGCCCCACCCCAGCTTTCTAAAAAAAAAAAAAAAAAAAATTGATGCATGTATTTTGTGTGTGTGTGTGTGTGTGTGTGTGTGTGTGTGTGTGGTGCCATGGCATAAACTTGTAGGCCAGAGGACAACTTTGTGGAGAGGATTCTCTCTTGCCACCTTAACAGTTTCTGAGGATTAAACTTGGGTGGTCAGACTCTCACAGCAAGGGATTCACTCACTGAGCCTTCTGGCTGGGCCCAGTCCTCAGCTCATAATTCTAAATCAGCACCATAAAGTGCCACCTTCTACATACCAAACTATTCTGTGTGAACATAGTTCACTGAATGATAAGAGCATCTACTGTAATGGGGAAACCTTCACAATTTTACCCAAAGAGGGATGCCATACTGTAAGACCACAAAAAGGTACCCATATCAGAGCAAATAAAGGCACAACATCTGAAGCTATTTATTGATAGGCAGGGTCTCACTGTGTAGCCCAGGTGCTGTGACCTCCTGTGTCTGCCTCCAAGACTGCTGGGATCATAGGTGTGCAGTACATGCTTGGCTATAACCCAGGACTTGAAAAGTGTAGAGACAGGGAGGGCTACACCGTAGGTCTGATAGCTTCTGAACCTCACCTAGATACAGGTGTTACAGGTAATATGCTGTGCCAGACCTCATGGGAGATTTGGGGCTCTCACATGGCACCACAAATAGTTTTATTTATTTATTGTGGTTCTAGGGAAGGAACACAGGGCCTCATAAATGCTAGGCAAGTGTTCTACTACTGTCATACCTCCAGCTCTATAGGGGACCTTAAAATTAAGTTCAAAATCCATGTCCAACATCTCTGCCTCCAAATTGGGTGCCTAGACTCACACTACTACTAATTCAGATGGGGAAGAGGCAGTAGCCAATAGTGACTTTCTGGTGTTAAAAGCAGGTTTCATAGTCAACAGTTTTCATAATGGTTGTTTGGCCCTACCAAGAAGCTTATTAAGATGGCCTCAAACTCTGCATTTTCTCCTCTGGTATTAATAGCTACAGATGGCAACTTACACTCATGCATTTTTTATAATTTTTAAAATTATTTTTGTATGTGTATGGGTGTTTTGCCTGAATGTAAAAAAAAAAAGTAGAAAATAGACACCATATGATTCTTTGAAAAATGTATCAGTGTATGGGCATACTCCCTTATCCCCCACCAAACCACCAGGACCCCCTCAGCACAAACGAAGCATTTTTGCCCAGGCACCCATAGTAAAAAGTATTGTAAGTGTTTACTACTTTGTCATGTTGAAGAAATTTTTATTGCAGGCAATTTGTTTTCTGTTAAACTAATTTGACCAAATTATCTCCTGTGAGCAGGAAGCCAGGAAAGCAGCAGATCAGGATGCTAAACTGGTGCAGGCTGGTGATAAGAGGTTCAAAATAGCAAGGGCTGAGGAGAAAGAGAGTTCAGAGCGGGCCTTGAGCACACCTTATCGTGACTGAGTTACCCTTTAAAACACTTTAGAGATCCAGTGGAAGGCTTTGGGAAGCAGCAGGACCACAGCTGACTCACAAGCGACTAGATGAGGATGCTTGCTTGGAATGAGAGAGTTTGAAACTTTAGAGGGTCTTCAAGATTAGCATTTCCAGTGTTGGCTTAGCCAGCTCTTGTTCCACACATGGTTCAGCTCTATCCAACTACAAGCTCTGCCCCTCCCCATCTCTCCCACTTCCATACTTTTATAAAGACAAATTATAATGTTTATTCACAAATACTTGTAGATGTTTCCAAAAATTACCAATCACTTTTTATAAATATGGCTCATTGGAGTGTTTATTTGGCCTGGTATTTGCAAACTTCATTTTCGGTATTAATTATAAATTGTGTGGGGTGTGTTCTTGGCTGAATAAGCTCTGTGTTTAAGAGTCCTTTATTGTATTGTTATTGTTAGTAAAATGGGGTAATAGGAACTTCCTGTTTTCTATATCAAAAAAGTGACAGAATTGAGGGAGTGTAAGTAGTTCCAAATTTCCAGAGGAAAATGCTACATTTTTTTTCCTTTCCAGATAAAGTATATTGTCAGTATTTTTCGATTTTGCACTTCTTATGCCGTCAGTAATTTATGACGTTGTAACTCTTACCTTGAAATCTTATTATTTATTTAACAATCTAATAAGTTCACAGTCATGAGCAGTTCCGGTGCAGTTGGGAAATCTCAGTACTGTTAATGTGGCAGACCTTGTAAGTAAAATACACGGGATAGCACATGTGAAGGGAATCTCTCTAAAACTGACCTCACTGGTTTCATTCTTGGCAAACCGACCTGTCCCATTCAGCATGGCCTTTATTGGTCCTGATGTAACAGACATCGTGTCTTTGTCAGACACGATGTCAGGGCCTTCACAGCTGCCATGGGCTTTGTCCTCTCCATCCATCAAGTTCTTATAAAAGTCTTTGATCGCACAGGAACTTCAGTAGTTTCCTGGTGAGGTGGAGACTCACTCAGGCTGTTATCCACCTGCGTCTGGAGGAAGCGCGTAGTGTTCTCTAGCTTTAAATTTTTGAATCTGTTTCTCAGTTTATTTCCTCAATATGTCATGGCTTAAATTAGAACAAGGACTTTAATTGGTATTATCCCATTGTTTTCTCCAAATCACCTGCCCTATTGTTTGCTTTGCCTTTTTTTGGTTGTTTGGAGTGCTGGATATCACATAAAAGTCCTTGTGCATGATACAGAAGTGCTC
>CABHPH010136886.1:0-26866 GCA_902168325.1 Peromyscus nudipes
GCTGCTTTTGGTCACAGTAATAGAAACCTAACCAAGAAACATGGCGAAATTGAGGGAAAACGCACATTGAAGAGAAAAGGGTATCTGAACAAAAACAGTAGAAAGAATACTCAGAACTATCCCTCATCACCAAGGTTTCTGACTTTTGTCTTACTTTTTCTCCTAGTTAGTAGTCCACACAAAACAGAGGTACATTGATTACTATGTAGTAGTCTACTCCAGTTTTGCTCATCATGAGTATTTAAAGAGAGATGTAAAGTCCACTGTGGGGATTTTGATGGGTTGTGAAAGAATTCACCCTTTAGATTAAGTAGAAGGAAAACAGGGTCTTTGGTACATTACAGGGGGCGTGGGAGCACAGCAGCACAGAACTGTCTGCCCATAGAGATGGGCTGTATGTGTGTGGTGGGGGTGGAGGGATATGGTTAAAAATAACAAACCAAAACAACGACAACAACAATAACAAACTATGTTAAAGGAAAACGAAAAGAAAACCTATTTGCATTTTGAATTATTTGTCAAGTTTCCATGAATGCAAACATGCAAGGATCACTTAAGGACATTAGGTGGCAGACCATACCCACAAACTAGTATATGAAACTTCAGTGAACCCTCAGATCCAGTAATGCGATGACTGAGATGCATTCTGAGGAGGGCATCATTAGGTGACCTCCTCCTAGTGGGAGTATCCCAGGCTGTACTTTCATAAACCCAGATGGGAGCCTCCTGCATGCTGAGGGTCTATGGCATAGCCTGTTGCTCCTGAACCACAAACCTGCGTAGCCATAGTACTCAAACTGCAATGCATTGGTAAATACTTGTGTATCTAAACATAGAGAAGACACCGTAGAATATAGTATGAAAGATTTTTAAATGCTGTGGTGCACTTGTACGGAGCGGTTAGTGTGCATGGAACTTGCA
Source organism: Peromyscus nudipes (assembly GCA_902168325.1). NCBI lineage: Eukaryota > Metazoa > Chordata > Mammalia > Rodentia > Cricetidae > Peromyscus > Peromyscus nudipes. The sequence goes on from CABHPH010136886.1 coordinate 922, forward strand.
GGATAGGAGCCCTTCTGGATAAGCCAGTGAGTTAGTAGTGAGAGATTACTGTACACTGCCATAGACTAATGAATGGTCCACGCTTAGGCTGTGCTGCTTGCTCATTTATTTCTTTGGAACAGTGTTATGGAATAGAATATTTATTTAATAAAGATGTGTTACATTTGTTTGTGTTGCAGAATAATTGCTAACTATGTAAAGACATGTTGCATTTGTTTAACTATGTAAAGGTGTGTTGTTTTTGTTTATGCTGCGTTTGTTTAACTATGTAAAGATGTGTTGCTGTTTCCTCTTGCCCGCCTAAGGCACCTGACCTCATAAAAGCTGAATGACCAATAGCTAGGCAGAGGAGGTATAGGTAGGTCTGGAGGGCAGAGAGAAAAGGGGAGCCAGCCAGCCAGGCATGGCCCAGCCAGCTGGGGGCCAGCCAGCAGGAGGTCACCCAGACACAGAGGAAGCAGGAAAGCAGGATGGACAGTATGTAGATGAGGTAAATGAGCCTCAGGGCAGCACATAGATTAATAGAAATGGGTTGATTTAAGTTAAAGAAAAAAAGCTAGCTAGAAACAAGCCTAAAGTCAAAGCCGAGCATTTATAATTAATAAGTCTCCACGTCATGATTTGGAGTCTGACAGTCCAAGAAAGGCTGCTACAGAACAGGGTCTTGCTCCATAATCCAGACTGCCTTGAACTTGTAATTCTTCTGCCTCCACTTTCTGTATGCTGGGAGTGTCAGCAGTTGCTCCCACACTCAATAAATTTTTAATTTAATTTCCTTTTAACTCTTTGATGCTTTTGTAATAACACCTTAAAACACAAACACCATAAATCTATACAAAAATATTTTATTTCCTTGTTCTACAATTGTCTAATTCTAAATTTCTTTTTCCTAGCATTTAAAATTTTTTGTTAAAAACTAAGACAAACATTAGGCCAGTACTAAGTCAGGTTGTCATTTTCCCTGTCTTCCACCTCTGCATCTTGTCCTGCTGGAAGGTCTGCTGGAGGGTAACACACAGAACTGTAATGTCCTGCTGGGAGGTCTGCTGGAGGGCTAACACACAGAACTGTAATGTCCTGCTGGAAGGTCTTCTGGAGGGCTAACACACAGAACTGTAATGTCCTGCTGGAAGATCTGTAGGAGGGCTAACACACTGAACTGTAATGTCCTGCTGGGAGGTCTGCTGGAGGCTAACACACAGAACTGTAATGTCCTGCTGGGAGGTCTGCTGGAGGCTAACACACAGAACTGTAATGTCCTGCTGGAACAATACCTTCTTCTGGAATCCATCCTGAGAACCTGCCCATGGCTCTTCCTTAAGAAGAATCATTCTTTAGCACTAAACTCCATGAATTTACTTGGCTTTCTTTTCCATCATGAATTTGTTTGCTAGTAGATAATGCACCATGAACACATCTATGCATTAAATCCTTCAGAATTGGGGTCCGTGTTCAATTTTTTTCCAGGTTCATAATTTATTGTACAAATTGAGTATTACATGATGAATTGACATCAGCTTCTTCAGGCATGGGACTAACAGATGAGGTCAGACATTTCAAAATCCATTTATGTTGCCTTCACAGCTGGGGTTTTTTAGGCCTTAACTTGAAGTATAAGACCAACAAAGCAATGCTTCCATATGTGGCCAGTACACAATTCATTCTACCTGTGAGAGTATAAGAGTTGAAATACTTTTTAATAGCAGTGAACTGGAACTGGCCATCACTTTCTGGACCAGCCATGACTTCTATCTTCGCCCAAATCACAAATTCCGCAGCTGATGTCCTTCAACGAACCCAGCTACCCCTGTGTTCAAATTTTTAAGTAGATGGTTGAGGTCTGCAAAAGCTTTTTCCTAAACCCTTCACTGTGAATTTGCTTGGGGCCTCTTTTCTTGCTCTGCATCAGTGGTTCTCATGAACCTTCCTAACACAGTTCCTCATGTGGTGACCCCCAACCATAAAATTATTTTTGTTGCTACTTCATAACAATAATTGTGTTACTGCTATAAATCATAACGTAAATATATGATAAGCCGCCCCTGTGGAAGGGTCATGACCTACAGGCTGAGAATCACTACATTTTCTTTTCTTTCAACGCTCCTGTAGCTGTGTATCCAGGTTCCAGGTCTTTTTGTTTTGTTTTGTTTGTTTGTTTTGAGACAGGGTTTCTCTGTGTAGCTTTGCGCCTTTCCTGGAACTCGCTTTGTAGACCAGGCTGGCCTCAAACTCACAGAGATTCGCCAGCCTCTGCCTCCCGAGTACTGGGATTAAAGGTGTGCGCCACCATCGCCTGGGGGTTCCAGGTCTTAACAGCTCTTCATTGGTCACCTCAGGGGCCACCTCTAGGCACTTGCTGTGGTTTGATGTGAAATTTCCCCTATGTGCTCACGTGTTTGAGCATTTGGTCCTGAGCTGGTGGCAGGCACAGTTTTAGGAAGTTGGGAAGCCTTTAGAAGGGAAGAGTCGCTGCAGCAAGTGGATCTCTAGACAGAGTCAACCCTTCCTCCCTCAACTTATGACTTGTCACAACTCAGCTCCTCCATGGCATCCTATCTGTGCCTGGCATAAAGTTCACCACCAGAGATACAGCTTGCTTGATGCAGAGCTACAGATTGCTTTTCACAACCACCTATTCCATGGCAAATCTCTGGTCAGACAAACTTAGTGTTCTCTTCCAGATAACATTCATACACTCCTCAGTGACATCATGCCAATCCCATGCAAGGTTCTTGATGTGGCCAGAGATATTATAACTCTTCTAGAATTACATCAGTGTCTTGCTCAGTTGTAGCAACAGCCCCGGCAGAGCAGGTAGTAGGTCTAAAAAGCACCTATAATTTGTTTGCATCAAAGAAGTGGTTTTTAAGAGAGAAACACCACTTTGACATAGGGATGAAAATCACTAACAAAATGGTTTGTGGGGCCATTACCCACAGCAAACAAAATCTGGAAAGGAATGTCATTCTCCAAGAAGCCCTTTCTATCTTGCCTGCCCAGCATTTTAAGAGGGCATCTTGGAGGAGGAGCTGGGTCGTCTTACTGTTTCTGGCCACATGTGCTTATTGATATGCATGAAGGCTGGGTGTCCTCACTGTGCCCAATCAAAGGTCCAATCTAGAGCCCGAACCATTGCCTCACAAGCAAAGACTTCAGTTACAAAGACCTTGAAATCTGTTACTAGCTTGGCTTTGTAATGTATGGCAGGATTTTCGGGCATTCATTTCTAGACTAGGAAGATTTCGTCTGTGGTGACAGTTTTCTTCCCCCACAAGCAGGGTGTCGGGGCTTTCCTGAGTTCTCCCTCTGCCTTCACACAGCATCTGCACATGCACTGCTTCTCTTCAATGCATGTGTGAGCAGCACATCCTGAATCATGTAAACTCCCAGTGCTGAGAAGCAAATTCAACAGGATGGGCAGTTTCAAAAGCTTTTCCCAGCAAATGGTTTACTTCAGCTGGACTGCCCTGATTCTGTATCTGGTCTTCAATCCAGGTCATTAGAGGTTTCTCAAAATCTGATACAGGCTGTCCTTGAATTTTCATTAGCCTCTTCCTCTCCAGTGGAGGAGCCCCTTTAACCACGTCAATCTTCATTCTTGTTCCACGATGCTGGCTGCGGCACTGTTCCACTCTTCGGGATATCAGGCCATGCTGGCCAGGATGTGCTTCAGAGGGACCATAGCAGAAAGGACTATTGGTTGCTTTACTTCCTTGCCAGTTTGCATAGCATCTTCCAGTTCAGTAGATCCAGCTTGGGTCCTCTAAGTCCTGTCCAAAGTGCAAAGTGTTTTCAGCAGTAGGACTTACCTCCAACCTCTGGGAGGCAACTCAGGGCAACAACATGCTGCATTGTTTTAGGAGTCTCTTGGACTCTCCTGATCCACTTGAAAGGGGGTTTCTCATGCCTGGTATTGGGCGTTTTGTTAGTCTGTGGCTCTTGAGGGTGAGGGGAGCAGTGTTGGCTCAAGTGACATAACTTCATTAAGACTGTGTGTACATACATACACTTAAGTGTGCTCTATTTAATCTTAGGTAAATAAAAATTAGTATGACTCCTATAAAGCTTTTTCAGTCATGCCTAGTGTGAGAGTGAGAGAATAGTCTTCTCCAGGGATGAGCCCTGAGGGTCAGCCCCCAAATCATATACATACAAGTAACACTAACCCAACGGAGCAGGCTTTATGTCTGTATTATACATCTATGAGATAAGTGTAACAACACCAATTTAGGAAAAAGAGGCCATGGATTTAGGAGGGAAAAACACAGGGACATGTACAGGGTCAGAAGGAAGAAAGGGAAGGGGGAAATGACCTAATTATATTCTCGTTAAAAAGTTTTTTTAAAAAAGAAGGCAGTCTCATAAGGTTACATTCTACATGATTCCATTTAGATGGTTTTCTTGAAAATAAAAATTGAAGATGGAGAACAGACAAGTGGCTGCTGGAAGTCACAGGCAGGGGAAAGGGCAAGTAGAAAGGTGGCTTTCTGTGGCTGACAGAGCCGCTTTGTTATGGTAGTAAATGTATGGATCTGTGTACGTGTTACAATCACAGACACGCAAATAAGCAAGAAAAGTCAATTTCCTGAAGCTAAAATCAGAATAACATTGAGACAGTTTTCTTACTAACAATGTCCCTTCCCTTCAAAAAGCCTTGGGTTATGTGGAGAAATTGGGGCCAAATTGCCTTTCCTCATAGTCATAATCATAAACTTTTGCTCAGTTCTCTAACCTTTTCCATTCAAAAGATAGCCATCTAAGGGGGAGGGGAAGGGCCCCGGGGCACAGCCAGAAAGTGCAGTGCAGCCTTCTGTCTGAAAGCTGATCAGTGACAGCAAAGCCATGCACCGGCGCTCATCTGTATCACATACAACTGGGGCCTGAAAAGCTGTAATTGCAATTCTTCAAAAATTTAATTAACAAATGAATGTAATAATGAGCTGCTTAATTAATGGATACATAATGAGTATTCTGCACAACCTGTGTTCCACCAACCCATTTATCTACATGACTTGAACCTGTAACTAACTTTCACCTCCAGTTACTAAAATTCACATGACTTGCTCTTTCCCTGGTAAATCCCCAAGATCATCAAGCTGATCAAGCTGATCAATGAAACTCCAGCTGGATCTTTCTATCTTAGGGCAATTGTTACCTTTCTCTGACATTACTTAAGCCCTCCCACATGAATCTAAAAACAGATTTTCCTTTGTATGCATTTAGAGAGTTGTTGGGTTTTACTGTGGGATGCCTGTCTGTATGCTGTAAATATGTGTTGCTCTGATTGGTTGATAAATAAAGCTGTTTGGCCTATGGTGAGGCAGAATAAGGTTAGGCAGTACATTTAAGCTGGGAGAGAGGAGAAGAAAGGAGAGTAGGCCAGACGCTGCGAGCTGTCACCAGGAGAAGCAAGATGTGAAAATACCAGTAAGCCATGAAGCCATGTGGCAATGCATAGATTAATAGAAATGGGCTGAGTTAAGTTGTAAGAGCTAGCTAGTGAGAAGCTTAAGCAGTAGGCCATCCAGTTCATAATTGATATAAGCCTCTCTGTGTTTACTTGGGTCTGAGTGGCTGCAGGACTGGGCAGGACACATGAAAACTTCCAGCTACAGGGTTTTATTTCCCCATAAATGCAACTTTATTGCCCATAACCAACAAAATCAAGTGGAAAATAAGCAACCAGTTTCAGAAGGATCACCGATCACAGAATAGTGACATAATTCAACAAGTCCCTTAGTCTATTTTCTATGGCCTTGTCTTGAAAATGAGAATGTAGATGGGATTAATTATATGTGTATTTTTCCTTTGCTTCCAGGAGTATACAGCAAGGTGAATTATACTAAATATAATACCATGTAGCAGTGCACTGGGCTCTTTCTCTATGTGATCTCACTGAGCTGCCACACCCACTTATTAAATTGATATTGTAAGTAGAGATGTTAACTGACGGTGTATACATTACTTTTCATACTGTGATAAAATGCCTGACCAAGACAACTCAGGATGGGAGGGTTTGTTTTGACTCTCAGGCTGAGGGTACAGTCCATCATGGGAGGGAATCATGGTGGCAGCAGCGTTAGGATCCTGATGTCCTCAAATCTTGATGGATGTGTTAGGTTTCTGTTGCTCTGATAAATGCCATGACCAAAAGCAACCTGGGAGAAGAGAGGACTTATTTGGCTTATACTTCCAGGTCACAGTTCATCGCTGGGGGTGTGTATGTGTGTGTGTGTTGTATTTTTAAAATGGCGCCGTGGCGGGGAAGGAGTCACACCATACAACAGGGCCCACATGAGAGGTTTATTGAGGGGAGGGGAGTGAAGGAGCAGAGAAGGGGGCAGAGACTGGTCCCTGGGGATAAGAGGGAAGGAAGAGAAAGAAGAAGAGAAAGAGGGAGAGGGAGAGAGAGGTAGACAAAGCCTGCCTTTTATAAGGGAACATAGGGAATGCACACAGGGAGTACTCTTAGTGGCTGCAGCTGAGGATGTATCTTGTCAGGACCCTAAGGGCAGGCCAGTACAGATGCCTAGATGCTAACATTTCTCCCTTTTGTTTATTATAAAAAGGTGAGGAGTTAGAAAGGGGTAGCAGGTGAGGCAGGGATAAGGGTGCCGTGTTCTTTAGACTGCTTCCTGCTACCCTGGGGGGGGTGTTGATCATCTTTGGGGGACCTGAGAAAACTAGGATGCTGGCCATGCCCTGGGGTATCTGGCTGTTTCGCTTTGCTGTCCGGGTTCTGTGGAACTGTCCGGTGCCTCTTGGACCTGGCAAGATGTTGTTTGAGGTGAATCCAAGTCCACTCCCTGGAGCTTACAAGAATTTTCTTAACCAGCACCTGTGAAGTCCTCTCAAGAGCAGCCATTATTGTGTGAAGGTTCAAATTCAGCTGTTAGCATGGAACTTTTAGAGCCTGTTGTGGAAAATGGAGAGACAGAAATGTCCCCAGAAGAATCATGGGAGCACAAAGAGGAAATAAGTGAAGCAGAGCCAGGGGGTGGTTCCTTAGGAGATGGAAGGCCACCAGAGGAAAGTACCCAAGAAATGATGGAGGAGGAAGAAGAAATACCATAACCTAAGTTGGTGGTGGCACCGCCAGGTGCTCCTAAAAAGTGGAGAATTCTTTCTCGGTTCCCTGACTACTTGGTCTAAGAAATACTGAGGCCAGTCTCACATCCAGGGGAATGGTCAGAGGCAGGTAGCCCCACCAGAGACCCAATTGTTGGTATTGAATGGAAGGCAAAGCTGTAGGTGAATGAGAAAGCAGATTTGTTACAGGTGGAAGAGAGCAAATCTGCTGTGGGTGGAGCAAGCCAGGTAGGGTCTCAGTGTGAAGTGGGTATCCTTGGTGGGCCCTGCCAAGGTATACCACTAAACAAACATGCCACACGCAACAAAGTTAATGCAAAAGGTTTGAGGGTGGGGGAGAGCAAAAGAGTGAAAGAGCGAAAGATTGCGCTGGAGAAGGGACTTGATAAGAGAAAGCTTGAGATTTATTTATTATGTATACAGAAGAGGGCGCCAGATCTCATTGCAGATGGTTGTGAGCCACCATGTGGTTGCTGGGAATTGAACTCAGGACCTCTAGAAGAGCAGTTGGTGCTCTTAACCTCTGAGCCAGTAGGGTACCCCCTTCCATCTGTCAGATTTTTGGGAAATGGCCAGAACTGAAGACGTGGGGAGCTTACCAATCGTCGGTGTTGGATGGAGAGTCCCAGTGATCAGTTAGGTGACAAAGTAGGGCTGTCGTGGGTGGACCAAGTCCAAGGTGTTGGTTTTATGTGGCAGCACAATGTTATTCATTAAGCGGCACTGTTACCATGCGAGAAAAGCCACGAGGCATGACAAAACCCACTATCAGAGTTTTATCAGGAGAAGGGAGGGACAGAAGAGAATGTGATCAGGCCTGTGGAAGACTTGTGCAGGGAGAGGGAGTGGGGAGAAGAAGAAGGAGGAGTCTGTGACCTGCTTTTTATGCATTCCCCTGCACATACGCATTTGGGCTTATGGAGCCATGCCACAAATGCATGCTGAGTGCAAATTACGAGACCACGCACCACACGGATTACATAGGATGTAAAGCCCTGGAATGACTAAACATCTGAACAGCGGTTGTGTGTGGCCATGCAGGTGGAGGAATGGCCAGGAATTCCAACCACCAGGGCCCTGGCAGGTTGTAGACTGCTGGGAGAGCCTGTATTTTAAAAATGGCATGGTGGGAAGGAGTCACACCATACAACAGGGCCCACGTGGGAGGTTTATTGAGGGGAAGGGGAGAGAGAAGGGGCAGAGAAGGGGGCAGGGACCAGTCCCTGGGGACGAGAATGAAGGAAGAGAGAGAGGAAAGTAGGCAAAGACTGCCTTTTATAAGGGAACGTAGAGAATGCACACAGTGGGTGCTCTTAGTGGCTGCAGCTGAGGATGTATCCTGTCAGCACCCCTAAGGGCAGGCCAGTACAGATGCCGAAACGCTAACGGGGGTCGGAGCAGGAAACTGGAGGTAAGAGGGACTGGAGCAGAGTCCATGGAGGAATGCTGTTTACTAGTTTGCTCCTCAGGTTCAAGGTCAGATACCTTCTCAAACCTCCCAGGACCACCTGTCCAGAGGTGGCATCACTCATAGTGTGCTGGGGCCTCCCATATCAATCACTAATCAAGAAGATGCCCCACAGGCTTTCAACAGGCTTGCCTACAGGGCATTTTCTCAATTGAGGTTCCCTCTTCCCAGATGACCCTAATTTGTATCAAGTAGACAAATGTAGCCAGCACTGTAGAACAGGAGACAGAGCAGACAGGAAGTAGGGCTGGGCTATTAAATCTCAAAGACCAGCCCCTGTGACTCACTGTCCCCAATGAGGCTGTTCCTCTTCAGGTTTTCATAACTGTCCCAAACAGCAGTACCAGCTGGGCACCAAATACTGAAACACACGAGTTTACAGGGGCATTTCACATTCAAACCACAACATCTGGAAACTTGAAATCTACAGTTGAAGTCCAGCTCTGACAGACACCCTAGCCAGCCTGCCTTGGCCAACCCAGGTCCTCATCCCCGCTCTGCTCCCAGCCAGTCTGCCTTGGGAATGGCTGGGCTGTCTCCTCTGTGTCGTCTTGTGGCATTCTAATAATCCACTAGGAAAGACCAAAGACTTAGACTCAATTCAAACTTAGATTAAATGGATTCCTTCTTACCACTAGCAGAGACACAGCAGCCTTAGAGCCCAGCCGCAAAGGAACAAAGGGAAGGTTTATAAAGGTGGACATCAAAGGTGGACATTACAATTATCTGTGGAATCCATGGCCTGACAAGAAAAGTGTTCTACTCCTCTCGGTTGTTGTTTCTCTTTTCCTGGTGTCTAGTGATAAAGAGACCATTTCATCCCAGTCCCACAAAGATAAGCACGTTTACAAAGCAGAAAGCAAATGGCTAAATATCTCACGGCAGGAACGCCATTATCCTATTCTTAGCTCTCCGGCAGGCCACTAGGATCTCACAGGCATTCCAGGGCAAAGAGGCCCAAAGGGATGCCTGGTACAATATTAAGTTTCCTTAGCCATCACAAGGGAGTTATGTGTAAATTATTACACAGGTCTGAGCTCTCTGGAGGAAGTGTCACTAACTGACTGGGATAGAGCAGGCAATAACACAGTGTCCTCAGGTTAGGGCTGGCTGTCAAGTCCCCACAATCTCTTGGCCTCTCTGATCATGTCAGTAGCTGGGTCTCAGCCCCTTCTACTCCTCAGTTCTGGGCACTTTTCCTGTAGACTGTTGGTGGCCTTGTAGATGATTTACTCAAGCTATTATTCTTGCTTGAATTCAATACTAATGACTACACTGGATTGTGCTTTGTAATCAGGAGTGTGATCCATTGTAGAAGTCAAAATAGCCAGGTATGGTATTGCACACTTTATATCAAAGCACCCAGAAAGGCAGAAGCAGGCCAATTTCTGTGAGTTTAAGTCCAGCCTGGTCTATATAGTGAGTTCTAGGCTAGCCAAGACTATAAACTGAGACCCCTGTCTTTAAAAAAAAAAAAGGCTAAAATTGAGGTTACCAAGCAAACCTCCACTCATAGCTCTTTCATGCCCAAACACCACTTAACCTCATAGAAACTTCTGATCTCTTTGTCTCCATCTTTCTTTGTGTTACCTTTGCCCTTCCCACTTTCCATTTTTCCATATCTGACTCAGAACTCTCAATCACTTGATTTTCTTGATATTTTTTGTTCTGTTTTCTATATATAATTTATATATAAATATATAGTTTATATATTAAATATAAAATGTGGTTTTTTAGACAATAGAAACATATGATTTCCCTTAAAGCTATTTTTGGTAAAGGTCCAGGCTTGTTCCCTTTAAATATGCTTCCATCACTTGGGGCTTAACTCCATTTGTTTTCTTTTTTCACTGAAAGCCCGCCTTTATCATATGTTAATTTTCATATGTATTTATGCATAATTCTGAAATTTACTTTTTTCCTCTACGTGTGTGTGTCTTATCATGAGCCCCGAGCCAGCTGTCCAGCACCGCACCTCATTCTTCTTGATCTACTACAAATGGAGGCAAAATATAATCTTACAAAGGAGAAAGAATGCAGTTCCGCCCCAGCACCGCTACATGCCACAATTTCAATGTTCTGACCAAAGCCACTATACACCTAACAACATTCTATATACTCAATACAAGTGTCATCCAAGTGGGAAAAATAATGTGGCTGTTACCTCCCTGACCTCAACCTCAAGAGGCCAGGAAGAGGGTCTATGTAGGAAGCAGAAAAGATGAGCCCACATGGCTGGGAAGAAGGGCCATTGTGGTTTTCCTGCTGGCTAGTGGGAGAGACAATGTCTGTCTTCCATCCTGAAAAATCTGTTATCCTCCTGCACTTTTCAGATGGCCAGCCCCTGCCTGAAATCATCATTTCTGAAGACCACCTGGTCATAGCAGCCTGTTTGATTTCTTCAGCCTCAAGATCAATGAAATTTGTGCCTCAGGGTGACAGTTCACTGCTGTAATTATAGGAAAGAAGTTGATATGTATCAAATAACTAAAGGAAGTAAAAAAAAAAAAAAAGACCACTACCACCAGCCTTCATTATTAGTGTGTTTGAAATAATTCCTTTTTATCATTAGCAAGATAACAAGTCTTTATACAGCCAACTATTGTTTTTATTCTCCCTCCATCTGCCCTCTCATTAAAGTGAAGTTGACTTGATACAATGCCTCTGTAGATTCTGTCTTCACACTGTAATGAACTTTATTTGAAGTTTCTGTTGGCAGTTGACTTCCTGCTGGAATCCACTTACTCTTTCTTGAAGGCAATGTTCTGCTCGCTCAGAAACAGATCTTCAATCAAAACAACAGCTTTAATGAGATCTCTGGTGTCCCTGCTGCTCCTCTGAGGGAAACTCCATCATTTTAATAATGGTTGTCACTTTAAGATGTGGGATAAGATTGAAACCCACTCTTGAGAGTGTATAGAGAGCTAATAAAAAATCACATCTCATGTTTGTTTAACAATAAAATTCAGAATGATAAGGTTTTTGGCAGACAGTGATAAATTCCTGACATCCTCCACTGAATATTTAATAAAATATTATTATTTTAATAATAACATATTGCTTACTAGGGCCCAGGGCCATTCCTGGCATTTGTAAGTAGTGGCTCATTTATTTCTCACAATACTTTGAATAGGAACTACTACTGTCTACAATTTACAGACAAGGAGACTTAGATAGAAAATGTAAGTGACTATCCTAAAGCCATATGGCTAGTAAGAGTCCAGGCTGGGATGTCAGTCCATGCATGTGGCCTAAACTACCTTATTCTCCTCTGTTCTTCCATGTAAGTTTCTTTGATTTGTTTTTTGTGTTGCTGTGACATGTAGCTATGCTATACCCGAGGCAGAACCATTTATAAAGAGTTTATTTAATTCACAGTTCTGAGAATTCAGGAGCATGGTGCCAGCATCTGCTTTAGGGAGGGCCTCTGGTGGGGTAGCAGACAGATGTAGAAGAGCATGGAGAGAGAGAGACTGAGACATAGACTTTCTTTATAATAACCCATCATCATAGTATCCGATTCAGTCCTGCAAAAGTCAGAACTCACAAGGGGAAAACACCAATTCTTTTCATTTCTTTTCCTTTAGCTGTGATGCAGAACTCCAAGAAAGGTCACATAAGAGACCAAGGGTTAGTTATGGCTCACAGCACCAAGGTAAAGCCTCCATGACAGGGGAGTCAAGGTGGCCAGAGCTTGAAGTAGCTGGTTACATCACAGTCAGAAAGCAGGGAGAGACGAATAAATGCATGCTAGTGCTCAGCTCATTTTCTCCATTTTATACAGTGACTTCTAGGGCAGCCAGGGCTGTACAGAGAAACTCTGTTTCAAAAAACCAATACACCCCCCCACACACACACACCAATCGTGTTTGGGCTCAGAATTCATCATGGTAAACATATTTCTGTTCATTTAGTTATAAAGTGAATTGGGTGGGAAATCATGACTTGGGAATGCCTGATTTTCTTGAGAAGTCATTGCTCTTTGTTCTCAGAACCATTTTGCCACTTTACCTGTAAAAGGCACCCCCTCTGCTTCTGTTTCCTTCTTGAGACATTTAACAAGGAGAGGAGACAGGTTTAAAAATAAAGCATTTCAGACAATCTTTCATCAGTTTGGTCAAAGGTAAAAAACAATGAAGAGGCCAGGGTGTGGTGGCACACGCCTTTAATCCCAGAACTCGGGAGGCAGAGGCAGGTGGATCTCTGTGAGTTCGAGGCCAGCCTGGTCTACAGAGGGAGCTCCAGGACAGGCTCCAAAGCTACACAGAGAAACCCTGTCTCGAAAAAACCAAAACCAAACCAAAAAACAACAAAAAAAACCCCACAAAAAACAACAAACAAACAAACAAAAACAATGAAGACACAGGATAAAAAGGTCCGCTGTATTTGTTTTATTTACTTTATTGGGGTACAGGAGATGAAACTCAGGGCTTGCCTTTGGTAGGCAAGCACTTCATCAGTGAGCTGTGTTCCAGCCCTAAAGATAATGCCTATTTTGTCACAATAACCCGAAGTGTATTTTATAAATAAAGAACGTGTTTTCTCTGCTTTAAAAAGGCTATCCTCTAATGGCCTGAATCAGAACTATTCCTTATGGGAGCCACTAGCCACTACTGAGTCTTCAAAGGCAGCTACTCCAACCTGGGAGGTGGTTGAAGATAAAATGTAGAGCACATCCAGTTTTAAATACTTAGTATGAAAAGCGCCTTTAAAATATTCTACAAACATCTTTTGAATATCAATTACCTGCTGAAATGGTATTTTACATGCAGTGTGTTAAATACATTTTATATTAGAATTCATTTCATTAAAAAGTTTACAACTGTGGTTGTGGAACATTTAAGACCACATGTGTGACTGTATGTATCTCTTAGCCCTGATCTAAGGCACCAACATTTTACACGTGAATTATTGCTCAATAAGTTTTGGTAGAAAGTTTAAAAAGAGAAAACAGTTATAATTTGACTTTCATTTACCCCAAAGCCACTCTGGCTGTAAGGAATCAGTGCTAACACTATTAGAACAAGATAGAAAAGGGCAGGGAGTTGAGAAAACAGGAAATACAAGTAAATTCAGGGAAGAAATGCCAGACTTAGTACAAAAAGCTGTTGAGTGAATGCCAGTTAAATGTTGGAGCCTAATGTATGCCATTTCTTAAGCACTAGTATTTTTCACAATTATATTCCCTTATTTCTCTGTCCCTGCTTTGGAGTTAAAGCTAACTAGGTGTAAAGATAACCCAACTGTGTGTGTCTCAGTACTTTCCTGAGTACTTATCAGTATTTTTATGTAATTGGTATCAACATATAATGATTGCTTCATGTGAATTCTACACAAAGGCCTCTCGAGTGACAAGGAACACACATCAGAACAGAGGTGATCCCAGCACTAGTGATGGTCTTTCAAAAATATCACCATATCAACTAGAATGGTCACATCTGTGCCATCTGCTGAGCCATTATCAGTATTGGGAAATCACATTCCCTGTTGTTGAAGTCACATTATTGGCTTATTTTCTGAGCGACCCTCCAGTTCATTTGTGCCCTTTGCTTTATTCCTACAGGTCCTTTGCCACTTGCGATTCTTTCTTCTGCTGTGTTGGATGAAAAATGGCTATGGTTTTTGCCAACAGAAGGAGGTAAAGGACATGGTGATAATGAGCCTGACAGCTTTCTGTACAGTAATGAAAGAAATGGTAAGTACTAGGGATTGGGCAGATGGGTTAGTGAGTAAAAGTCCTTGCTGTACAAGTGTGAGGACCTGAGTTCAAATCCCAAGCACCTATGTAAAAAGCTGAGTGTGGCCTGTGTGTTCTTTTAAGCCCAGTGCTGTGGGGGACAAGCCAGAAGGACCACTGGGGCTTGCTAGACTCCAGAATAGCTCCAAGTTCAGTGAGAAATCTTGTGTTAAAGTCATAAGGAGGAGAATAACAGAAAAAGACACGTGACAGCTTCCTGTGTCCCCTGAGCATGCGTGGCAAAGTAGCACATACATGTGTGCATAAACCACATGCACACTCACATAAATACGCGTGCACACACATCAGGGAGGGAGGGAGAAGGGAGAGAGAGAGAGCACACTCTTCAAGGTTTGTTTCCGGTGGCTTTGGCTCACTGAGAGTGATATTAAAAGTACGGGCTATAGATGTGAGTGCTTGGTGTTTAACAGGACACCGTGGGGCTCGAGGGATGGGTGGGGATCTGAGTGAAGAGCTGAGTTCTGTGTTGGGTGTCAACGGCCCCAGCATCCCATAGAGACATCCAGACAATGAATTCTGAGTATGGTCTTGGGAGCCACAGTCAGAATGTCTCTACCTATCTTCAAACAGGCTCATGAGCATGACAGTGAGGACAGAGGCCCTTTTCCGACACACACCCCCCCCCAAAAAAAATTATATGTTGAGCTCTTTAGGCAACCCCAAGAAAGTAGAGCAACCCACTGAGGAGTGAGATCGAATTTATCACAAACTGAATGCTTGTGTGTCCAGAGCAGAATATAATTATATAAAGTAAATTTTAGTCTTGTCCCTAATGACTTCCTGGATGGTGCCAGGCATGGAGGTGCTTGATTGGACCATGACTTATATGTAGTGAAAGTGGAGTAAAATTGTTCACAGAAAATGAAATCTAGATGTGACTTCTGCAGTCCTCTTGTCTCGGTTCTTCCATTTTAGATTAGGAAATTAAAATTTAAGGCCAAAGGCCAGTAGGCTGTCACCCCACCCCCACCCCATGTACTTTTCTTTCTGTGTTGGCACTTAACAAAAGTCGGAGAGGCCTGAGGGCATAGTGCATTGGTAGAGCATTCTGCTAGTGTGCACGAGGCCCAGGGGTTTGCATTCAGCACTACACCAAAAATTAAATAAAGTAAAAAAAATATCATCACTTCGTACCGGCCATGGACAGCCCTTATAAGTCTAAGAGATCATAATTTTAAAGCAAAGGTAATACAAACTGTATAAAAATCAGGCGGTAAGAGTCGGGGAAACTGAACTTGTCTCATGGGTTTTTCAGTTATTTCTCTATATGGAAATTGGGAGAAAATAACCCGAGCTATGCTTAAAGTGAATGATATTACAGTTTCTGAGAATCAAACGCCTCACCTGAAGACATTTTGAATGTGGATGTATGTATGTGTGTGTTAGATGTACAGGTAGAAGTCTGTCAGTCATCAAGCACTGGGTTTGAATTGCTCTTCAGAGAAAGGCGAGAGAGGAAGAGGGAGAGGGAGAGGGAGAGAGAGAGTGTTAAGTTTACTAAACAACTAAGGTCATTTTTCGGTAGGCCCTCTACTTCCAGTCTAACATTCTGGACTACCTAGTGTGGTCTAACCTATGTCTGGTCCCACTTTCTCTTCCTTTCCTCTTGTAGGCATAAGGCGGATTGGAATTTGGCTTCTTGTTTCTCTCAGGACCTGTGTGAGAGAGCAGGGAGGAGCAGAAGAGCTCTTGCAGAGGAGTCCTGTGGTAGCCCTGTGAGCAGCTCACACCCCAGCTCGGTGGCCAGAGACCTATCTAACCTGCCAGCCCTCACTCTTCCTCTGTGGCAGTGAGCTCACACAACCTCTAGGGAGGTTCCGAAGGGAGGGTGTGCGCAGGACAGTGCCCACAGGGCAGAAGGCCGTCTGGAAGGTACTGCCTCACCGAGAGGTGTTGTCACTGGAGGTCAGCCGTCTGTTCAGATGTTCCGATACACGTCTCTCTGCCAGCAGGGCCCGTGGCGGATGAGGGTAAACAGCAGTATCACCAGGATACCAGATACCAGGCAAAAGGTAATGGCAAGGATGACCCTCAGGACTGTGAAAACAAGAAATACATAGATGTGAAATTAATACGTGACGATCACAACAACACCTCCCCGCAAAAACACCCTAAAAAGCAGATGAAAATCACATCCATTGTTGACTTTCTGCCTTAATTTAAAACTTGAAATGCTTTATTTCATGCACAGCAATGCATTTTAATTACTTCTGACTTCTTTGTCCTTCTGCTCTCCTGCTTTGTGAGACAGGGTCTCACGTCGCCCAGAAGGGCCTTGTACTTGCTATGTAGCCAAGGATGAGCTGGCTTGAACTCTGGATCCTCCTGCCTCAACTTCCCAAGTACTGCGATTACAGGTGTGTGCCATCATGTCTAGCTTTCCTGCCTTGATTGTAAATTCTAGAGGAATTTCTGAAGCAGTCTTGGATTCAGTAGAGTGTGGTGGGTAGAACCCAGAACTCAGAGTCAGGAGGGGACTTAAGGTCTAGCTTCAGCATGACCTTTGACATTTGGCCTCAGCTCGTCACTGAAAAGGGAAGGTAACTGACTGAAGTATCCAGGTCTTTTCATAATGCTGACTTCTCTCCTTCGTTCCTCCTTTCCTTCTTCCTTCTCTCCCCCCCCCCCATGGACTAGGCTCAAATTTGCAATCCTATTGCCTTAAGCCTCCTCAGTGAATTTCATGTATTTTTAAAATATGGTTAAATTATCATTTGAATCTGGTCACAAGTTCAGAGGAAAATTTGAATAACTCACTTCAAGCAATTGACTAAAAGAAGTGGAATCATTCCATCCTTTAAAATTGATTTTTCCAAAAACCATGTTTTATGGAGAAACTGAGCATAGGTTGAATATGGGGAGTGTTCATTACATAAGCATAGAGTAGTGTGTATCTGTAATTATTGAGAAAGATCTCTTGATAGATGATGATGGGCAGCCATGAGGAGATACATGAGGTCATATTTCAGATGAGAAACCAATGCATTAGAGTTTCTCTCCCTCCACACATTGCTCACCGTAGCTGACATATCACTATACCAGCTTGTTCCGTCTCTCAGTGTATATCTTTGTTGTTGTGGTTATTGTTGTTGTTTAAGACAGGGTTTCTCTTTGTAGCCCCAAATGTCCTGGAACTTGCTCTGTGGATCAGTCTGGCCTCGAACTCAGAGATCTGCCTGCCTCTGCCTTCAGAGTTCTGGGACTAAATGTATTCACCACCACACCTGGGCACACATCTGTTCATTGTACAAACATGGAGTGACTTATTGGCTTAGGCAATGGGAAGCAAACATTTCTGGTTCTAATGTCTCATCTATGGAACAGTAGTGCTCCAAGAACACAGATGAAAATCACTGATTTAGCCTAACCTTGTTGCAGGGGGAGGAAAGGAAGAAGCAGATCATTTGGTTAAGGCTCAGCAGATAATTTTATTGTCCTAGAAATACAGGATCTTATCAGTCACATGATTTCAAATCCATCTAATCACTAATGACTTCCACCTCCAGCTGTAACTTTTTGCTTAAGCTTGACTCATATGCAATGTGTACTTGGTATGTAGGAGTCTCCCTTATCTATGGATTCACTTTCTGTAGTTACCCGTGGTGGTCAACCATTGTATGAATATATAAAGTGGAAAATTCCAGAAACAACTCCTAAGTTTTAAATGCTGCACCTCTTTGAGAGGCATGATGGTATCTCATGCTGTCCCACTCCATCCACTTGGGATGTGATGTAAGTCATCCTCTGTCCATCGAGTCAATGCTGCGTATTCTGCCTACCACTAATCACACCGGAACATCTTGGTTACCAGACAGCTGTCATGGGTCTCAGTGCCTGTGTTCAAGTAACCCTTATTTTACTAATAATGGTTAAAGATACAAGAGTAGGAATGCTGGAAATTGGATTCATGGAGAGAAGCTGTAATGCATTTTCCTCGAGTGAAGGGTGAAAATATACGAGAGAGAGAGAGAGAGAGAGAGAGAGAGAACATTTATATGCCCTCCATCACAGTACATTTAAATAATTGTACTTTTTTTGTTTTGACTTTGAGACCAGGTCTCATGTAGTCCAGGCAGCTAGAAACTGGCTGTGTAGCCAAGGAACACCTTGGTTTTCTGATCCTCCTGCCTCCACCTTCCAAGTACTGAGATTATAGGAGTGCATTATCACACTGGGTTTTATGTGGTCCTTGAGTGTGTGAGGCAGGTAAGTGTCCTACTGGTTGAGCTACATCTTCAACCCTGTTGCATGTTGTTACCAGTTCTTGTTCATCTCTAACTCTGCCTAGTTTATAAACTAACCTTTAGTGTAGGTGTATATGTACAGGGAAAAGCATTCTATGTACAGGTTGAGTGCTCTCTGCTGCTTCAGACATCTGCTGGGATCTCAGCACTGAGGCTCTTGGAGGACAGGGGCTCTGTTATCCAATAGGTATTTCAACCTTAAGTTCAAAAGTGAAGCCCAAGCCTCCTCCCCACAAATCAGTTTTTCTCATAACCACCCTTTCCTTGGATGATGAAAACCCCCTTCCATTGGCTTAGGGGAAATGAGTCTTCTTTGATTATTTCCCAAATATCCTACACCCGATCTGTCAGGAGAACCTGTCAGTTCGACTGGGGGAAAAATCTAGAAACTACTGGCTCTCCCCATCTGTGCCACCACCCTGCTTTGAGCTACGCCCCCACTGTCATGGCCTCTTGGCCTATCCCCAGCTTCTGTCCTTGCTTCACAGTCTGTGTGAAATGCAGCAGCCAAATGCTTCCGAGCCAAATCTCATCATTCTGCTCCTTCAGGTGAAGTCTGCTGTGGATGGATGTTCATGTCCATCAGAGTGGGAACCGAGGTCCCAATGACGGCTCTTCCCACCATACCATCCTTCAAACAACACTTAGCACCTCCGCTTGGTGCTCTTGCTTCAGCTTTTAACATTGCTGGAATACTCTTCCTACAGACCCCGGGTGGGTCACTCCTTCACTGTCTTTGCTTAAGTTCATCTTTTCAATGAAGTCTTCCCATTTCAAAGTTCCATTCATAAACCGTCCTCCACTCCCTTCCCAACAGGCACTTGTGATATGAATCTTTCAAAATACTTATTACATTTATCATTTGTCTCTCACTTCTTCTAATTGACTATCCATTTCAGGACACAAGAACTTTGTATTTATGGATCATAGATCAGTACCTGAGCTATAGGTATTAATAAATATTAATGCCAAAATGAGTGCCCTAAGGACTGAGAGTATGGCTCAGTTGGTAGAGTGCTTGCATAACATGATGAAAGACCTGGGTTTGTGTCCCAGTACTGCATAGATTGGGTAGGGGTAGAGATGCACCCACAATCCTATGCCTCAGGAGGCGGGGCCAGGTGGGTCAGAAGCTCAAGGCCATTCTTCCATCACATAGGGAATTTGAGGCCAGCCTGAGATACATGAAACCATGTCTCAAACACAAAACAACCCCCCCAAAACACCCCCACCAAAAATGACTTATAACTCACAAGCTGTCAACTTTCAGTCCAGTGTTTTTCTCATGATCAGGATGCTGCTTAGTACCATGAAAAATCTAATTTATTTTAGGAAAGTTAGAGCCTAACAGACAGTTTATTAGAACTGTAGATGGAGCTAAAATAAAGTTGGAGAGAACCAAATAGAATTGAAGAAGGAAAGGAAACTAGATGGGAATAAAGGAGAGAGACAGATACTAATGATTTACATATATATTTATATCTATATGTGTAACTTGTCTCAGAAAAAAATCTATTTTCATGGGGCTGGAAATGATGACACATGCCTATGATACTATCATTTGGGATGCTAAAATAGAAGGATTTTAAGCTCCTGACCAGCCTGGAGTTCCTGAAAGGGTAAATCTATTTTCACGGGTAGTTTCCTGAATTTAGAAGTTTGTTTTTTAATTAACTCATTAACATTGGCTATCCTATCATAGCAGTCCCATGGAATAAGCATCCCCACACTTTCCTGCAGTGAACACATACCCTGGACCAGGTAGGCTAAGGGAGATGCTGAGACCCATCAGCTCTGCTCCTGAGAAACCCAACATGTAATGGGAGAACCAGATAGACAGTTATGTAGTAGTGTGACCTACACTGAAATGGAGGTGGTGGTGGTGCCATTCCAAGAGAGAAAATTGCAAAAAGGGAAAAATTGGAAGAAAAGCTTATGAAATTTGAGATGATGTGTAGAGGGAATAGGATTTCACACGAGACAGAAATTGTTGCACAGTTAGAGCACAGGAGTTGGGGTGGGGTAAGACTTGATGTGTACCTTGGGGCCCTGTTTTTAGGTTTCTGTTTTAGTCTTGTTCTGAAGCACCTGAAAATGACCAGCAATTTTAACGCTTGGGAGAGATGAGTTCTAGTCTGTGTTTAGGTGATGTCATGATAGGTTTAGGTGATGTCATGGTAGGTTTGGTAGAGAGCCATTGAAATATCTCAGGCCAGGTAACCGAGGCTCAGAACTAGAGCTGTGGCCATGGGGACACAGATCAGGGAACTAGAATGCTGGTCAATCCTGTAGTGAGTTGAGATGTATCGGTGACAGACTAAACACACTGGTCAAGGGAAAGGTGTGGCTGAGATGATCTCATGGGTTTGTGTTGTGACTGGGGATGGACACCACAGAAAAGGGCTGGTACAGTCTATAGGAGGAAATGACTTTTATTTTTAAGTGGGATTGAGGTGAGCTGTTCTGTGGATAGATGTGGCCAAGAGGTAGCTGGAAACAACGGGTCTGTAACTCTCCACTTAGATGTGGCAGTAGGGATTAGAAATGTAGAGACAGAGGCTCGTGGTGAGCATGGGATGAGGATGGCAGCTACGGGATTTTGAGATGTGGTTATTTCAGGGGTTGGTGGAAGGAATCTATCCCAAAGAAGCTGGACAAGGGCCTTGAGAGAACAAACACACAACAGGCAAAACCAACCAGCCAAACGAAAATCCTCGGAAAGACACGCCCCCTCTTCTGTCTTCACCCTCCCATCTTTCAGTACTGAGGGGTGAACCTGGGGCCTTACATATGTTAGCCAAGCACTCTTCCAATGAGGTAAATCCCCTGCCTCAAACTCATGATCATCCTACCTCTAAGTGCTGCAATCTCAGGCACACACCGCACCAGCCTCTTTGTGACGCTTTAGATTTTTTAAATTAAATTTAATTTAAATTACATGCTTGTTTGAACTATAGAAGACTTTAGAAATTTGACAGAGTTATGTTCTAGAAGCTGAGAAATGACAGCCATCATTTGTTCCTTATTGCAAAGAGCAGGAGTTTAAAAAGCAAGCAAGGGCTGAAAAGAGGCCCCATCACATGGAAACACACAAAAGCTGCTAAGGGGGGGCGTCTTGACACGATCTTTCTTTAACTGGATATATATATATAGCCAAGGATGGTCTTGAATTCTGGTCTTCCTGCCTCCATCTCCCAAGTGCTGGGATTACAGGCACGCATGCACCATCACACCTAGTATTTTTGCAGTGCTGGGGATGAAACCCAGGTATTGCTGTATGCCACATCAGCACTCTACCACCTGAACCCCAGGCCCCCTCTCTCGTTCTAGGCCTTGTCCACTGTAATAGCCTCTTACCCTCCATGCCCTCAGCCTCCTTCCTACCTGATCCAGTCTCTCACTGAAGCCAGGGCCTTTCTAAAACAA
Source organism: Peromyscus nudipes (assembly GCA_902168325.1). Lineage (NCBI taxonomy): Eukaryota > Metazoa > Chordata > Mammalia > Rodentia > Cricetidae > Peromyscus > Peromyscus nudipes. The sequence goes on from CABHPH010136886.1 coordinate 22,907, forward strand.
GAAGCCAGTGGCAGCATCAGTCCTCTACCCAAAACTTTTCAATGACCAGAACAGCTCAGTTCAATCTAGGAAGCACTCAATCCTCTTCCTGAAATGTCCCATGCTGTCTTCAGCTTTCTGGCCTCCATACTTCCTCTCTTCCCTTTGTCTAGGACATTTTCCTCTCTGCTCAGCTCCATTCGGTCCACCTGGCTGGCTCCTTTTCTTCCGCAGGCTCCTGTTTAAACGTTACCCCATTGGAGGAAACTCTGTGACCAGTAGGCTTAGCTGATTGCTCCTGTGGTGTGTCCTCAGTGTTGCCTGTCCGTCCTTCATCACGGTGCTGCTGTGTGGCCAGGGCATGTTTCTTAACTTATCCCCTGCTTGTCTTGTCTGTCCCCAGGGTAGGGTGTTAGTTTGGTTGGCAGGGCACAGGCTTGATCGTCGTTATGAATGCCACGGCTGCCGCCATCGAGGGCAGGAGTAGGCGTGGGGTCAAACTACTGCATGCCAAGTGATACTGCAAGGGCCAAGACCTTTAATGATGGAGGAGAGATGGCCCCGGAAACTGAAGACAGCGGTGACAGGGTGAGAAGAGGGTGTTTTAATCAGCTGACCTCACTCTTGAGGGAGGAATGGTGCTGGGAGCGACATTACAGAGAAGGGCTCTTAACTATGACTATGCTAAAAGCAGATGCCAAATGACACAGATTGATTGGTACATGGGTTTGCAAATAGAGCCAGTGATTGGGTCTTTAGAAAGCAGTTGGAACTGAGATTCGTTCATAGCTTCTCTCCATTATTACCAACCAACTAACTTAGAGTTCCAAGAGGAAGTAAGGTTGAATCTGGAGGGCCAAACAATTATTCAGTCTGCAAGCATCAACTGCAGGGTTGCCAGCACCTCATACATACAGGATACTTCTATATAATTTTTGTCTTGCTTTAGGTATTGACTTTCTCAGAACATATGTTCTGTATCCCACTCCCTGACCCCTGATTCTCCTCCCACCCCAAGATCATAATTCAGCTGTTAGAGCTATTTGTAGATTGACCTTTGACTCCTATACTTTTTATTTGCTAAATTAGGTACTAAATTTGGTGGTCCTATTAAAATGATATTCAGCCCTTACCACCTTCCATGCTTAGCTTGTGCTGTATAGCACCTATGCTAAGGCAAGTGGTCATCCAACCCAGTGGTCATTTCCTATATCAGGAATGTTTCCACTTTTGCCTGCCACCTCTAGCATTACCCAGTGAGACTTTATTGAATAGTGTAGTCTAGTCCTTTTTCATTAGGGAGTTCAAATATAAAGTTTATTTTTATTGGAGGTCACTTGTATCATAGACTCTTAAGTAGTTGACTCTTTTCAGGTGTGTTACTTTTGTTCATGTTGCATTGGTTTAACTCCGTGAAGCTGTGTTTCTGTGTCTGTGTAAAACACCTGATGGTCTAATAAAGAACTGGCCAATAGCAAGGCAGGAGAAAGGATAGGTGGGGCTGGCAGGCAAAGAGTATAAATAGAAGGAGAAAACTGGGAGGAGAGAGCTGAGATCTAGGAGCCAGAGAAGGAGGAGGACTCCAGGGGCCAGCCTCCCAGCTTCACACACAGCAAGCCACAGAGTAAGAGTAAGACATACAGAAGTGAGAGAACGGAAAAGCCCAGAGGCCAAAGATAGACGGGTTAATTTAAGGAAAGCTGGCTAGAAACTAAGCCAATCTAAGGCCGGGCATTCATAAGTAAGAATAAGCCTTCGTGTGTGAATTTATTTGGGAGCTGGGTGGCAGTCCCCTCAAAAGAGTAAAAAAGAGTGAAAGCCCCCTATCAACAATACTCCTATCAAGCTTTCTGCTAGTTAAAACCAATAGGGTGTTGGCAACTGGAATCTGAAGCAACCCACTAGTTTGTGCCACTTGATGATTTCTGTGATGGGCAGCTTCGACCAACTTCAAGCTACCAAAGAGAAGTTGTGGAAGTCAGTGCCAGGAAGACACACACACACATTGTACCCTTGAATCTGCACGGGATGCTGCAGCATGGCAACCATTACATTTTCTTCTGGTTGATAGACTCTGCTGCTTAATCACATTTCTCTGCACTTGGGTACGGGATTGCCAGGGGTGCTGTTTGGAGGGGAAAATTCTGCAATCATGCTGCACAGAGGTTTAACAAGAGACAAGCTGGTTGGGGAATAAATCTCAGAGTGGGCTAAACATGACTCCCTGACCCCTGGGTATTGTGTCTCATCAAGATAAGAAGGGGCTCAGGAGGAAAGACAACTAATTATACACCAGTCAGAAAATATTTATTGAACACCAAACAGTGCCCTCTACCAGCTCTCTGAGGTACTGAGGACGCAACAGACAAAATTCTTGCTTTGTAGAACTGATATGTTATCTTATATTTCTTGTATCCTATAATTCTTGTTCCCACTGTAACCCATATAATTACAAAACATGCCCTTGTTCTGAGTGTACAGACATACCATTTCTGTAACATATTGTAAACTTTCTAAGGATGTTTTCCTGCTAAGTTCTATCCTGAGTGGATGAGACAGAACTAGCTATCCACTGCTTACCCTTTATCTCAAGTAATTCAGACTATGTTTTAATGTCAAAATTAATTTAAGTCAGTTGAATAATTTTGTACTATCTTAATACAGTCATGCCTGTTATATTAGAACACTCCCCCTTCCAGGTAAAAAGAGAGCCCTTATGTCTGACCACAGGAGTTGCATTCTAATGAAATACATATATACACACACACAAGCTTTTCAAAGTTCATTATTAAAGTATTTCCTTTGGACTTCCTAATAATAATGACTTTATCCACCACTTTCCACCTGCCTCACTACTAGAAGACATTCACAGGTGGAGATGGCTGCATGGCCCCAACAGCACATATTTACATGAGGGAAAGTAACACAAAGAAGCTTGTTAACCCATGTCTTGGGTTATTCTTTCCATAACCAACCCCGGAGAGGGTGGCCATGATGTAGATTCTGGCTTCCAGTGGAGGCCACCTCCAGCAGCTGTCTCATCTTTATCCATCTTAGAAATAAAGCTCTGTTCTGCCGCATGGCCAATCAAGGCTCTAAATGGCCCTCCAGGCACAGTTTCTTCTTGCACAGGGAGCAGTGGTAGTAGAGCAGGGACTTCACTTAGGGCTTCGGAAGGTACCAGAATCAGAGCCTCGAACACTCCGTTGTCCTCTGAGCAGATTTGCAGCCACACTCAATGTTCCAATAAGTTTTGGACTTGGAGGCTTCTCTAATATTCTCATTTTGTTTTAGTGGCGTGTGTGTGTGTGTGTGTGTATGTGTGTGTGTGTGCGTGCGTGTGTGCATGTGTGTGTGTGTGTGTGTGTGTGTGTGTGTGTGTGTGTGTATCTCCTCTTATGAATCATCTTTAGGTCCTGCATCTCTTAGCACTGGAGTTTTGGGAGACACTTGGTGGAGCCCTCTCACCTCTGAGGTGATGTTTCTGATTATCTTGCACTGTCAGGTTATTTATTGGCTACAAAGTGCCTTCCAGGAGCTATTGTATGGACACCATATATGGAGCTTTCTGGAGAGCTTGACTTTTAGTTTCTTTGAAAGGAGCGTGAATGGACACAAACAGGTTTTTATTTTTCAGTTCTGCTACCCAGGGTTTTTAACATACATATAAAATCTGATCATGCTTTATAGGCGGGGTCTGGAAAACTCCTCCAGGTGTTTCTCCTGTCTCATCATTTTGCCTTCCTTTGAGAGAAGGCAGGAACCAATGAGCACAGCCGTCGTCAGGTAAATTAGTCCTTTGCACATTAGCCTAGGGTCAGCGGCTTCTTTTTCTCGCTTGTACCCTAACTCGTGGGCTTTGTTTGAAACGCGTTTTACTTCAGATATTTCAGTGCAGCCTTATTCCATCCTGCTCAAGCAAAACCTGGGAGTCCTTCAACAAGAGAGTTCTTGGGGCTAATCACGGTGCCCATGGCAGCC
>CABHPH010136888.1:0-31651 GCA_902168325.1 Peromyscus nudipes
CCCACTCATCAGGTTCTTTGCTTCACAATACAGCCATCTTTCTATCCATTACCCTACTAGGGAACAAGCTGTCTCAGGGAAATGAGCCTTCCAGGGAGCTCGGGTTTACCAGCAAAACAAAGAATTTAAACAAGCACCACTCTAAAGGTGTGCTTTTAAGGCACAGAAGAAGTATTTCTTTAATGCTCTCATCCTAAGAACACCTATCGCTACAGTCCACTGAACAAAAATTCTATTTGCACTTCCTGGAGTTTCTGTCTCCTGCAGCATTAGACCCTTGCTAAGTCTGCTGACCTTCCGGCTTTTTGAACTTGATACTTCTGCTCCACACCAGCATTTCAAATGGAAAGACATCAAGGGTAAAACATCAAGTCAAACCATTCCTGTGTGAGAACGTCAGGCTACCCCACTCACCTTTGGTCAGATTTGGGGAGTGTTTGTTTTATACCTTTGCTCAGTATCCCTTAGGGCCTTAGTGGGTATTATATTTAAGAAGGATTAGGACACTAATGGATATTCTACTTTTTAAGAAATGATCACCTGGGCAAATATATTTGAAAAGTGCTGCAGGCTATTACTTAGCCTTGGGTAATCAGAAAACACTGTAATATTTTTAAAGTGTAATAAGGCCCAGTATTCCATACTTACTCTATCAGACAAATAAATGACTAATGCAGATACAGATGCAGGTACCATTATGGGTACCAGGGTTTCTGACCTGCTATATTTCAGCAAGTGATTTCAACATGTATCTTATAATCAACAAATAATACTATAAATGTATATCATTACCTTTAATAAATTACACAAATAATCTTCAAAACCAATGAAAACTAGGAAAAGTATCATTTAGTAGCCATTATATTATATCCATTCACAACACTTTCACCATCCGTGATGGTTTGAATAGGATTGCCCCCCACAGACTCATAGATTTGAATGCTTGGTCACCAGGGAGTGGCAATATTCGAAGGTGTGGCTTTTATTAGGACTACCTGTGATCTTGTTGGAGGAAGTGTGTCACTGTGGGGGGTGGGCCTTGAGGTTTCCTATACTCAGGATACTGCCTAGTGTCTCAGTCGACTTCCTGTTGCCTGCAAGATGTAGGACCCTCAGCTCCTTCCCCAGCACCACTGTCTGCCTGCAAAGCCACCCTGCTTCCAAATATGACAATAACAGACCAAACTTCTGAACTGTAAGCCAGCATCAATTAAATGTTTTCCTTTAGAAGAGTTGCTGAATTTATGGTGTCTCTTCACAGCAATGGAAATCCTAACTAAAACACCACCCCTTTTAAGCCTTATCAGTCTCATAATGGTGCTATGACACCACTTACTAAATACCTCAGTCTCTTGGGAGACTATAAAAATGGTCTGGGCAATAATGCAGAGTGAATCGGAATCCTTGCTTCTCCACAAGACAACTAACTCCTTAGCTCATCTGAAAAAGTTCATGATTTTAAAACAAGTTCAAAGTACAATAGATGTATGGCAGAATGGGGGGGGATGGGTAAGGAATATATTCTTCATCCAATAAAGATTTAGTAGCATATCTCAAAAACCAGTTATGGGCGTGGTGCTTTGAGCCACATGGTATCAGACGCGGGAGGACAACAACAGACTTGAATTGAATTGTTCAGTCATGATGATGTTATAAAACTCGGGGAAAACTGTAGTCCTGAAAGCAGCTCACATGATGTGGTAGGCACAACGTCTAGGCCACCACAAGAGAAAGACAAGGAAAAGACTTGAACTCTGAGATCATTCCAGATCATGCCCAATGTGTCTCTCTCCCATAGGCTGCCCCTGCAACTCTTTGTTGCTTTAAGAATGTATTCATAGACACAGCACATACTTGAGTTTGACTAGTCACCCCAGAATATCTCCAAGCCTTGGGAAGCAACCAACATCTCAGATTTGTACCTAGTTGCTCCCAAGAGAAGGCAGACCAGGGACCCCAAACTTGAGGGTACTGTTTGAAGTGAGAAGAGACTAATGCACAACTTTGGCCTTAACTCTGTGAATTTTGCCTGCATAGTTGGTTTCAGAAATCACTATGGCTACCCAGCAACCCAATGAGGTTGTTATTGATTATCTGCCTCTTACACATGAGGAAGCTAAGATATTTAGTTACCCAACTGCCAAGCAGATGAACCACCTCTATACTCTGGAAGACATGAATACAGAATCTATATTTTCCTCCTCTCCATGGAGCTGCACCACATGGGGTTTAAAACAAAACTCCCAATGCAGAATCTGTCAATGTTTTTTCTTAATGGTGTGTCTCTTCCCCATAACTATGTAGAGAGCAATATTTTTTAGCAATTAAATTTTATTGTACTTTTACACTCATTCAACTTAGTTTTTCATGGATGCAATGTTTTCCTCTTTTTACATTTATATTTCATCAGTTCATGCAATATTTAAATAAATTACATAGTTTCAGGTGCAACAACTAAACAGAGATTTGAGTGAAATGCCGTGCTATCTGTAATCTGACAGTTTGATTAGGAAACAAACGTGCCATACCTACCTAAAGAACAATCTTCTTTTTCTTTTATTTTTAAATAGTTTGGTTTTTAATTATGTATATTTGTGGGGGTGGGGTGGATATGTACATGCAAATGCAGGTTTCCACAGAGGTAAGAAGACAGTGTCCAGTGCCCTGGAGTTACAGAGGGTTGTGAGCCACTCATCCTGGATCCTAGGAACCAAATTTGGGTCCTTTGCTAGAGCAACATGCACACTTAATGACTCTTAACCACTGAATCATCTCGGTGGCCCCTAGAGAGCAGTCTGTGCATAGGTGTGCAGTATGTGCACATCTTGGATAGATGTGCAAGATGTGTCGGTGAAACAGGAGTCAGATTCAGAAGGATTCCGGTGTGCATAGGGGAAAGTCTATGGTGACCACAACCTTCTGTGGATCCCTTTTTTCAATTCTAGAAGTTATGTTCTCATTTACTGAGTACTTGCTCCCTATGGTCCTTCTCCATTTACTCCCTCTATCAGTCCCGTCAACATCCCAGTTTGATGAACGGTATACATGTACTTTCACACATAGCATCCTCATCAGACCCCACTGACAGATGAAGACTGCACAGAGGCTAAGATACTTACTAAATCTGTATCTCTGTATCATCTCATTACCCCTTTAAACCCCTCTAAGATCTGCTTTGGCCACCCATGGATGTCAGCCATTTCAATAGTATTGTCATGAGCTCTCCAAAATCTGCAGGCCTCTGACCTTCCACCTCACTAGCCTGGTTAAGGCTGGGAGAGTTCCTGGGTTCTAAATCACTAGCCACCTGAACATACCTACTGTTATAAGCCTTAGCAATTGCAGACTGCTGAAAAAGATTCAGTATGCCGAAGCTCTTTACATCGCTCCCAAATATGTTAATCTGAAATTCTGTGAAATTACCATAAAAGTTTATGTCTCTTTAAGCCTTGCTAAGTCCTTTTGCACACATTTTACCTTCTACTTTAGACAAGTTACAGCTATATACATTCATTAACAGGTACGCATCTCATACTTTCCCCATCTGTTTGTATCTGTTATAAACTACAAGTGTACTCTAATTTCTCTTTAGAGCATATCAACCTTTTACCTCTTAATATTAGTAATAATAATGAGGTAAGCCTCCGGATCTACATTTATTTCTTGCACATTGAAAGCACTAATTGTATTTTGTATCTCTCTCTAGTCTCGTGCTTCTGTTTGGTGGATTCTGTTAGTGTTCCTTACACTTGCTGGGTCTCCTTAGGTGCACACCTTAGGTGCAGTACATTTGTCTAGGTCATTCTAGTCACGCCTCAGTAAGAATTGTATAGCTGTGGTTTTAGTGTCAGCATAGCCCATGGTGCTCGCCCCGACCAATGTAACATGATCTGAATGGTCACATTGCCAAGAAGAAACTTTAAAATCCAGCTTATGGACGGACTCCCATTATTCTCTGTCCTTTTGTTGTAAGGTGGGCAGTGTGTCAAACAAAACTGGCCGTGTCACTCTGTCTCCTAAAGTAACGTGATGTGTGTGTGGATCTGACACCAAATAGACAAGCAGCTAAGCCAGAAGCAAACCCTGGCTTTTCCAAACCAGCAAGACATTGTAGTTCCTTTTTCTTGCTTCACTACCTAGACTGTTGGGATAGGCAGCATATCACTAGTACATTGTTTTTTAAATGAACAAATGTTAGACCTAGTGATATAGAGAAACCTGGTACTGGGTAAGATAGCAAGGGTAATTATTAATGCTATGTCCAGATTCTGCCCTCACATAATATGTGGTATTGATTACATTACCTGTAGGCACAGATGGGAATGCTTCTACTAGCTACTTTTTTTTTCTATATCAATATAAGATTGCTAAGCCAATATTTTATTTAATTTGTACCAAAAAAAAATTACCTACAAAATAGGCAATAAATCCTTCAAAGAAGGAGTCAGGTTTCCACTAGAATTTAAGGGGCAAATTTGCATTATTTTGTCAATAAAAGTATAAAAGCAGGTAAGAATTTTTATGTAAGGATTTGAAGTGAAGTTGAAATCTGCTTGTACTGCCTCAGAATCAATACAAGCGGGGTCACTGGAGTGTTAGTAATTGAGTTAAGTCTGCTATTGCTCTACATCACTCATTCAGATTTCCCCCTTTCTGAAATTTATTCCTCAGGTGTTTGGACCAAACGCTCTATAATGCAGCTAGCGTTTAGGTTATTTTGCAGCACGGAAAGCTACAGGAAGACCGTCCTCAGAGTCCCTTCCTAAATTCCAAAAGCGTGCTCCCTAATCTCCAGGGTGCAGTGCTCTTCAGAACACATCTCCCCCACATACTTCCATCTCAGCTTCTTCCTCTGGATGCAGAAGGGTGTGACCCACCCAATTAGAAATATTCTCAGACATGTCCCCAGTTCCTGACAGTGTCACTTCTGAGTAGAGTAACTCCCTTCCGGAGAGCCCGACAGGATGGCCGGACAGAGATCACAATCGGGTCTAACAGACTCCACACCCTACTTTGAGTGCCCCTTGCCTACTTCATGTTCCTATTAACAGTTGATGGAACATTTGGAAGGCTCCCGGGCTACATTAATGCTGTTTACAGTTTGATACATGCCCTAGAAGATAATCATATATTAAAAGGAATGGCATTTTTGGAGGCCCATAAAAGAAAGAAAGGAAATGAGGGGGGGGGGAAAATGAAAGACTTATAAAGCTTAACGCTGGACAGACTCCTATGCCAGCGCCCCGAGGCAGAGATGGGGGGTCCTCTGGGCAAGCTGGTTAACTGCACTAACAGAATTAGCAAGCTCTAGATTCAACAAGAGACCCTACCTCAGTAAATAAAATAGATGCTAATTGAGGAAGACACCAAACATCAACCTCTGGCCTCCACATGCACACATACATATATGTGCATGTACACCTGCACACATATGCACCCACATATGTTGAAACACACACATATACATGGGGAGAAAGGAGCTATAAAACCCCTTATATGTGCATACTTTTCCTAGAATAAAGTTGTATGAATAGTAAGAAATAGGAAGAGATGGGATAATCATTTTCCATGAAACATGGTTGTAGCATGAATCTTGAAAGTTCTTATTAATAAAAACAAACCTGAAGCCAGGTATTGGGGTGAATGCTGGAAGATCAGAGAAGCAGAACAAGCCACAGCCACCTCACCTTGCCAGTTCCTCAGCTGATACTGTTTCCTCAGGCTGGAAGCCTTTGAGTCCTCATCCAAATGGATCTCAGCTGAACTGCTTCTCGAAAGCCTAAAAGCTTAACCAGTCTAGTTCCTCGTCCTCACGCCTTATATACCTTTCTGCTTTCTGCCATCACTTCCTGGGATTAAAGGCTCTTGTTACCATGCCTGGCTGTTTCCAGTGTGGCCTTGAACACACAGAGATCCAGGTGGATCTCTGCCTCTGGAATGCTAGGATTAAAGGCGTGTGTGCCACCATTTTCTGGCCTCTATATCTAGTGGCTGTTCTGTTCTCTGACCCCAGATAAGTTTATTAGAGTGCACAACATTTCGGGGAACACAATACCACCACACATGGCCTTAATCCTCATGGAGACAAATTCATGACTCCATACAACTGGTACCTGTCCAGATTCCATCTACAGAAAATATACTCATTAACTATTTTGCTAACCCTAATTTTACTAGTTGCAACTATCTATTAAGGCAGATTTATAGAGAGACCTAAAGTTCACAATTTAGAAGCCACTGTTATGTTTAAAATGGAGGTGAAAATTCCTGTGCACTATTGCTCTTCATGGCCCAAGTGATATTGACAAGACCTATATTCCTAAACATGCTTGTGATTGTGCAGCTATGTGGCACAGCTCTAAAGAAAATGACTAGCAAAGATCAAGATGGCAATGATGGATTTCATGGGATTTATGATTTCATTTCTCTAGACAAACACTTATTTGAAAAAGTTTCTACAACTATAGAAGCCAAATTTCATCATGGCCCCCAACCTCTTTGCCTCAACTGTGTCTCCTACTTGTGCCCTTGTCCAACACCCCACATACCATAAAATACTTATGAAAAAGTGAGATGTCACATGAATGATAAAATGTGATTTTTTTTAGGGGCTGGAGAGATGGTTCAGCAGTTAAGAGCACTAACTGCTCTTCCAGATGACCCAGGTTCAATTCCCAGCTCCTTCATGGTAGCTCACAACTGTCTGCAACTCCAAGATCTGACATCCTCACACAGACATATATGAGGGCGAAACATAAATGCACATAAAATAAAAACAAATAAATTTTATAAACCTTTTTAAAAATGTGATTTTGGGGAATAGGTTATGCAAGACATCAAGGTTTATACATTATTTCTCTGGTCCCTTAACTGAGAAGAAGTTGGATGGCTTGTCATTAAGACATTCCAACCCCATATACAGGTTTTCAACATGAGACACAAACGCTTCCTCCAAGTGATAACTGCTGTTTTCAGCCACCAAGCTTAGGGGGTGATTTGTTATGCAGCTATAGGAAATGGATGTAATTGCCAGCCTAAAGACAAATGGCCATAGGAGAAGCATGGTACTGGGGCACTGCCCAGAAAACTTCAGACAGAAAACTATTAGTAGCAGAGAGCCCTATGCCTTCCCTTTCTAGGTTATTGATATCATTTAATTTGTCTGCTGCCAAGTTTCCATCCTAAGTCTCTAAAAAACTACATAGAAATTTGAGTTAAAAGCAAAGTGTTGATAGTGTTAAATATTTAAAAAGAAAACAGACAGACACAGGATAATCTTGAATTGTTCTTACTTCAATGAGTGTGTGAAAATCTTCCAAAATATAATGTATTTGCAAAGAAGATGAATCGAAAATGAATACTGCATTTGTGCTTCAAAAGACATTTGATCCATAATCTGAGTTTTACCAGGTGAAGCCAATGATGCACTTTGCTTTCATCTTTCTCCACACAGGCAAGCGAATAAAAAGCTAGACACCTGCTCTGTGAGCAAAAATTCTTAGAGCAATGAATTATGTTTATTTTCATTAGTGAAAATGGAATTGGAAATGTTCAAGGAGAGTCTCTAAAAACCTGGAAACTCAACAAAACGTTGCTTAAGTTCTTTCTATTCCCAAACCCCCATCAACGTGTTTGTGGGTCAGGTGTTCCTGATCCTGAGCCTTTCTTTTCCCAGTGTCTATACAAGAAAGGATGTGGGGAAATAGGAGAGAGCCGAAGCTCAGCATCTGGCAAGAGCCAACAGGGTTCCTGTGGCGCTGATGTTCCCTGAGATTTGTTTCTAAAACCTCAGATTCTCTAAGTCATAAGGTGGTATCTTCCCTTCAGAGTTCCAAATCCCCTCATGTGTTCTTCATTCTGCAAATGGGACCAACATCCATCCAACATTCAAACACAAAACCTGAGGGTCATCCTTAACTTCTCTTTTTCTTTTTGGCTTCCTACATACTATCTACCACTAGTTGATTCTTTTTCAAAAGTCCACCCTTTCTCTCAATCTTCACTTCACCAGTTTTTAGAAACAGGTTATTCCTCTGCCTGAGCTTATCACCTGCCTATCAGTTTGAATCTGAACTCTCATTTTAAAATCATATGGAATCGTGTCTCCCACCCCAGAAAAGCTTTCATGTGATCACTGAAAAAAAAGTCCCACAGTAAGATGCACCTATAAGATCTGACATTGCCTTAATGGGCTGTATGCTAATTATTTCTCTTCTCTGCCACAATAATCTTTTTTAAACTTTTATTCATTTTACATGCCAACCACAGTTTCTTCTCCCATCCCTCCTCCATCACCCACCACCACCACCACCTTCCCCTCACTCACATCTCCCATCCACTCCTCCAAAAGGGTAAGGCCTCCCATGGGGAGTCAACAAAGCCTGGTACATTCAGTTGTGACAGGACCAAGCCCCTCTCCTCTGCATCAAGGCTGAGCCAGGCATCCCACCATAGGGAATGGGCTCCAGAAAGCCAGCTCATGTACCAGGGACAGATTCTGGTCCCACTGCCAGGGCCTCTCAAACAGACTAAGCTACATAACTGTCTCCCACATGCAGAGGGCCTAGTCCGGTCCCATGTAGACTCCATAACTGTCAGTCTGGAGTTCATGAGTGCCTACGAGCTTGGTTCAGTTGTCTCTGTGGATCTTGACCTCCTCTTTGCTCATATAATCCCTCCTTTTTCTCTTTGACTGAACTCTCAGAGGTCGGACTGCTGCCACAATAATCTTAACTCTTCAAAATCATAAATTATTTTTTAAAGTACTCATTGAAACTGATGACAGAATACAGGCAAGAATAAAAAGAATAATACTCCTCTGCCTGATTCACATACAGGAGTTTACCTCTATAATACAAGAAAGTGGAGACTATGTTTTCCCATTCATATCTTCTGTTTTACAGTGTTTATATGTTTTATAACCCAGTTAATTATTCTCCAATAAACAATTACAGTCTTGTGCACCACAGAATCAAGGCTATTATTGTAAACCAGAAGCTTGTCTCCAGGCATTCCTAGACCTTGCTATTCAGCATGTAATCAGTGCGTGGGTCGGCAGCTCCAAAGTAACCAGCAGCCTCAGCACTGAGAAATGCAGAGTGTCAGCCCCAGCCCAGAACCAGAGGTTCACAAGCTCTGCAGCAGTTCAGTGTCAAGCACAATGCCAATGCTTGAGGAGCACTGCTCTAAATCATATTCAGAAGCCATCATGTTATCTACCAGATACCAGCAGAAGCCTCCCTCCATGACATACAGAGAAGTAGGAGAGATCAGCGAAATACCCACATGCATGTTCAGATTACCATATCCCACTGAGTATAAGACAGAATAGTTTGGGGTTGTGCTGAGTCAAAACACTACAACCTGCAACCAGATTTCAATGTGGGCTCCCTACAGAAAAAAAAAATGTCTTTGAATGTTGTGTACACCACATGACTTTAATAGGGACTTGCCTACTAAAAGCAGGGATTATCAACTATGGGTTACAATTCAATAAAATAATTAAAACGTGAATTTTAGCTATGACACACTTAAAAGTGACTCTTAGTACATGCATGCATCTTCTGATATAGAGACACTAAAGAAGGCTGGAAAATAAGATGATCAAGAGTGTTTTAGAATCAGATGCTGTGTACACCTACCTTATCCTTCAGACTTCCTGACCCGAACTCCCATATGTACATTAGGGATAAGGCTAGGCACAGTGGTGATTGCTCTAATTCATGTACATGGGAGGCTAAAGCAGAAGGATCAGGATTTAATGTCAGCCCGGGTTAGAAGCAAAACATGGTCTCAGACTCAGAAAGAGTCCCTGAAGGGATGGATATTAATCCCATGAAGTTACTGAAAGAATTCACAATACATGCAGTGGCTGGCACGGGAGAGGCCCCTAACAAAATGACACCCTCACAATACAACTCTTTTGTTTAATTTGTTATTTCATTTATTTAATTTGTCTCAGCAAACAGCTTTCTCTAATAGATCAGATGTTTAACCAGAACATCAACTCCATTAAGATTTTAATATCCATTTGGCGATCCCTCCCTCCCATGCCATCCTATTCTGTGTGTTTACTATACCTTAGAAACATTTCTGTTGCCATAACACTTAGAATTTGTGGTTCTTGCTTGAAACATGTGTCCTGTCCATGTACAATCCAAACTAGGACAATCTTGCTCTTTGGAGAAACCCCTACATTTGCATAATTCTGGACACATACTATATAGTCAATATCTGTAAATTAATGAACAAATATCAGAAACTTCCTTTGGCAGTTTCTGCCAAAGATCAATGACTCCCTATTGCTGTCTTTGGTGGAAAATCATTACCTGCTTCTCTGTTTTCTCCTGTAACAGCCTCTCTGCCTCCCTAACCTCCCCTACCCCACTGCACACCCAGTGCTTGTTTACATCTCTTTCTACACAGTTTAAATTATTCAAAGCACAGAGCAGGGAGGTTGTCTTTGGTTAAGTATACCCAAGTCATAAGTGAAATTAATAGAGTAAAAATCTCTCTTTAAGTTCTTTTTATCTGTTCTTCCATCATGGATAACTGATTCTTATTTGTAAGAAGCATAAAATCCATCCAATTCATTCCATCTTTTATTAAACAAACATAGAGATTTTGGAAATTTTCTTTCCCTCATTCTCCCCCATCACCCACTCCATTTGCTTGTTCAACAGATTTAATTACTTATCTAATAGCCTGCATGATATTTGTGCTTAAAAACACACAAGGGGGAAAAGGATGATTATAAGGATGCAAAATTTAAACAAGGAAAAGACTACTTATGCCTCCTGAGTGTTATTACTTCCTCCCAAGGCCTGCAAAGGCAGGAAAGGTGTTTCCCTAGGCACCTCACTCACTCCAGAAACACCTGCAGCCCTTGGGGAAGACCATCTACTAATGTTCTTCATCAAACGCTGTTCTCAGTCTAATTCTTCCTTAATTCCTGGGTTTTAATTTGCTCCTTTTCAAGCTGAATCTTAAAAAGTGTCTATGGTAGAAATGACAGCAGTCTCAAATTTGCTATTAATCCCCTAGAGATATTTTCTTAATTAAAATAGGATTGGATGGACGTTACTTTTTAAAATTTATCTTATTTTGTAAGTATGAGTGTTTCTCCTGCGTGTATGTATGTGCACCATGTGTGTGCCTGGTGTCTGCTGAGGTCAGAAGCTTAGGGTGGGAGCCAGAAGAAGGCGTTGGATCTCCTGAGACTGGAGTTACCAAAGATTGTCAGCTACCATGTGTGTGCTGGGAACAAAACCAGGTCCTCTGCAAAAGTAACAACCTCTCCTTCCCATTGCTCAAGTTATCTCTCCTTACTTTTCTTTTTAGAGCCATAAGAAACAAATCAGCCTCTTTTAAGACTGCTCTAAACCAGAATTAAAATATGAAAAGTCACTCATTCCAAATATGACATTTTTTTTAATTTTTTTTTTGCTTTTCTGAGTACAAGTTTAAGATTTTGCAGCATATTTAAAACTCTTTTGACACCAATCATACTTTGTTTGTTTATATGGATTTCTTAAATTTTTATTCCAGTTCTTCATAACGAAAATCTATATATTATTCCCAATTTAGTCCCCACTCTCAAACCATCTTGAGATTCAAGTAAAATGATCAGAATTAGCAAATACAAATGCCAAAGTTAACTTAGAATTTCAGATAAACAAATGATTTTAATATAAATGTGGAGCCTGAAATATTTAGGCCATATTTATGCTGAAAATTATTCAGGTGCTTCAACCAACAAAATTTTATTCTCTCACAGTTTCAGAGGCCACGTGCATGGAATAAAGGTGTCTCTGACTGAGCTCACTACAAAAACTCAGGGAGCGTCCTTACCAGCTCAGCTCCAGCTGCTTCAGGCCTTCTTGGCATGTGGCTGTGTAACCTTAATCTCTGCCTTTATCATCATATGACCCTCTCCTCTTAGTCTTAACTCTCTCTGAAGGCCCAGGGACTTTTGACATTTGATTTAAGGTCCACCTTCAAAATTCCAAAATTCCAAAATGTTCTCATCTCAAGACTGTTCACTTAATTACATCTGTAAGACTATTCATCCAAAAAAGGGCAAGGCTAACAGGGTTTAGCTATGAGAGTATGAACATAAATTGAGAGTAAGCTTTTAACATACTGCAGAGGAGAAGAGCTAAAAGCTCAAACATCCGCTGAGGATGATGAATTTGTGGTTTAGGAGTAACACATAGTATACCCAAGATGGAAATCAAGATGTGGAAGAAAATCCATGTTGACCTTGTTTTAGCAATACCAGATTCTTCTTGCTAAGAGACACGGAGAGTCCCGCCAAGTCATTTAGCTACTCATTAAGCTGATATTTGTTGAGGTCAGTTTTATGTGCCAGTCTTAGAAAAAGACTGCCCTTCTAAAGACTATTAGTAAATGAAAGGGTCAATCAGTAAGTAAAATAAGAATGTTTTCATGGAAGTTCCGTAAATATTGAAGGGAATATTTTTCCCAAATAAAAATATTGTGAATTCCAACAAAATCAAAATGATGGCAATGTTCTATTTTGAAAGGGGGTATTTGGTATATGATTACAGTATATAAATATCTTTGAAACTCAACTATATATGTTATAACATTACAAATATAAAAATGGAAAAAGGTGATCAAGGTAAATGGCACAGAAGGTGGCTTTAAACTTTGTGGTGGTTTTGTTTGCAGTGTTGGGGGTGGAAGTCAGAGCCTCTTGCGTGCTAAGCAAACACTCTAAACTACATCCCAAGCTCTTTCAAAGATTCTTAAGTACTAGGAAGAAAACACACACGGTGATGTGATGACAAGTATCTGGGAGCAAGGTCCACTGCCTTAGAAGGGGTGATTAGGAAACCTACTCAGAATAGATGACATTTGTGCTGAGTGCCAAGGGATATAAGTGTAGCAGGCATGCAGGATCCCAGCAGAAAGTTTTTCCGGACAAATAATACTAGGTGTGAGTGCCTGCGGCAGGGAATGATCCCTGGGTTCTGGAAAGCAGTGTATGCTAGCCTAGCCAGAGCATAGTAAACAAAAGCATCATGCAGAACTGAACCACACGGACTAGAGCCAGGCCTTTACTAGGCCCTAAAGGGTCCTGGGGCAGAATTTGGATTTTGTTCTATGGGCATGAAAACACACCAAGGATTTAGAAAGCGATATAATGACTTGGTTTGTGTTTTTTTTTATTTTATAATTTAATTTAATTTTACATATCAGCCACGGATTCCCCTGTCTTCCCTCCTCCTTCCCACCCCCTCCTCCCAGCCCACTCCCCATTCCCATCTCCTCCAGGGCAAGGACTCCCCTGGGGATTCAGCTCAGCCTGGTAGATTCAGTTGAGGCAGGTCCAGTTTTTAAAGCTCAGTGGTTACTATCAGTGACTTACTGAGGCAAGAGGTGGAGCACGCAGACCAGAGAGGAGGCTATGGGAAATGATAGTGGCCAGCATTTGCAAACTGAACCCTCTGAATTCACATATTATATGCCAATAGTAGATGAGAAAAGATGAGAGTCTGTTATCACCTTCACAAATAGAAACTACAGCACTCAATCCTAGCCGCAATGAAATAAGTCTACAGAAGTTCTGGAGAAGCAGTGTAGACCGGAGTAGAGTGAGCAAGTTCTGAGAAACATCGAGGAAAAAGAGGCTTTCAATCCCTCTTCTCTTCTCTCCTGATGGCTAGGAAATGGGGCACATCAAGGAGTTGCCTTAGATCTACAGAAAGAAGCCACACACTGGTGATGGCAAGGTCATCCCATCATTCAAGCTTATTGGACAGAATAGCAAGGTAGGGTGTGCTGCCTGCCCTAGACGACTCAGTGTTAGGGGTGAGAGAAACAAAGCTCTCATCTATGAATACAGCCTCCACCCATTTGGAGTGTTTTGTAACAGCTCAGTTTACATGCACCTGCTAGAATGAGGTTCTGCTGTCAGTGATGAGACCAGAGCATCTGACACAACCTAGGCCATGCTGATGGAAAAGTCCCTCCCTCATAGAGACCAAAGTAGAAAGGCTTTTCACTGCACTGCACCATGACACATTTTGTACAGTGAGCTAAGTGTCACTCAAGTACAGCAAATAAATGCTAATCACTCAAATATTTAATATAAAATAATACACTGATTACACAAAGTCCTAGGGCACATGATAATATTTGAAAATTCAGGGTAGATATTTAACAGCTGTTAGAAATTCTTTTTTTAAGATTCACTTATTTTTATTTTATTTTGTCTGCATGTATGTCTGTGCACCACATCATGTATTGCCTGCGAAGACTGGAAGAGGATGTCAAATCCTCTGGAACTGGAGCTACAAATGGTTCTGAGAGACCATGTTGGTGCTGTGACTCACACTCAAGTCTCTCTGTAAGAGCAGCCAGTGCTTTTAGCCACTGAGCCATCTCTCCAGTCCCTAGTAATTATTTTAAGAGTCTGAATCACAGAATTTAGAGCATGGGTTATAAAAGATAAATTAAAATTAGTGAGAAAATAATTATATAATTCCATATCTAGTTTTTCTTTACTTTTAGATTAAACTCTAACATGACATTAATCCTTTTGGATAACCTTAGCCACTTCAGAGTATACACAGTGTATAAGAGTTTTTCATGTTTGGGGTTCCACTTTATTGAAATCAAGTTAAACATAGGCACATATCTTCTCCATCATTCTTAGTAAGAAGAACCCTAAGAATAAAAAGAATTATCTTTGAAAACATGGAAAACCACATTTACAGAACATTTTAAGTCTGTATTTTGGCTTACATTGGATTAAACAACCATGTTCCATCAAATATTAGTACTTATGAAACAAATTCAGTTAATAACATAGTTGAAATATTTCAGTCTAATTATACTACTTTCTAACTAAATATAAGCCCTTAAGTATCTTGTTTTAGAATATTCATCAAAGAATAGTTCCACCTCCAGTTAATATTTATGAACTATCATCAAGTATTTAAACTTTAGAGTTGAAAAGAACCTTCAAAAACTGCAAAATCTTCACAATAATTCCAAACTATGATTATCATTAACCTTTTGTAAGGTAGCATACTTTTTAAATTACATAAAGTGTCCAGCTTAAATAATCAACAAATAGCAAAGCCTGCATTACACCTTCTCATGTAAGTTCACTCGTTAAGAGCACTTGCTACTCTTCCAGGAGACCCCAGTTTGAAGGCAGCTCACAATCACCTGCAACTCCAGCTCCAGGGTATCTGATGCTTTCTTCTAGTCTCTATGGGCACCTGCACCCACATATGCACATACCCATGTATATACACATAATAAAAACTGAAATAAATCTTAAAAACACAACCTTCAATCTTCTTTATGCTGAAGCCTTGCTGAAAATCTTTACTTCCCAGCCTAACAAAGTATTCGGCCAATGCCATATGCCACTCTTAGATTTTCACAAAGTAAGAAATGATACCCATTTACATTTTTCTTTATTAGAACACTCATACATTAGCAAAATTAAAGCATGGTTGTTGCATAATTCCAAGATCTGTCTCTCATACTTTGACCACTCCCAACTATTCTGATACCATAATCCTAAGAAATGTGTAAGTCATAGACAAGTCCTTCCTTACTGTCTGTTCACTTCCATTGAACAACCCCCACCCAGTATTTACAAAATCATTGTATCCCTTGCTACCCCTGCTATTCTCAGGCTTATCATCCCCCATCCGGCCCTTCTGATCTTCCTGCCCAGCATGGGCCTCCCAGTCAGTGATCTTCATAGTTCAGACTTTGTTGCTAACTTACTAACAGTTTTCAATCCTTTCACCCTGGACTGTTCTCACTGCAATGATTTTCAGAACTGTAACAGTACCTTCACAGTGAGCTCATTGTACCTAACCTTGGCCAACCCCTTCACAGTCCTTCTGCACCGCTTCCACACCACCCCCGTGGTTGAGCGGTCTCACACTATCAAGTCCTGTGCTGTGACTTCAGATACAAGGTTATATGATAGGGTCTCCATTCTCAAAGAAGTCTATCCCAGGGACACCCTTAAAGTTCTCTGGGATTTCTTCTAATTTTTAGACTTTTAAGAACACACCAGAAGAGAGAAGTGGGGTGTTTTAAGCAATTGTGAAGTTTGGAGGCAGGCTAAGAAAGCCAGAAAGAGAGAAAAAAAAATGTTTATACTCCATCCAAAATTCCAAAGGCTTAACAGGAGGCAGGAGAGCTCAGTCTTCACTCCTCAGATCTTTAGCTGCCTTGGATAAGGTCCACTTATTTTAAAGCAACCCACTTTACTCAGAATTTACAGATTTAAATATTAATTACATCCTTTTTAGAAGAACACCCTCACCACAAAATCTAGACCATTGTTGGAACAAACAAGGAGATGTCATGGTCAAGTAAAAAAATGAACATGTCTCGAAAATCTTTCTTACTGAAGACTTGTGGTATTTCTGCTGCCTTGCCAAGACTAAGCCCTCCACATGATGTCTTCACCTTCCCTACTCTACGTCCTGCAAGAATTTTCAGTTATTGCTCCTGTTCTGCACATCCCTGTCTCTCATTTCACTCGTCCTGCTGAGCAAACGTGGTCAAGACTGCCTTCCCTCTCAACAGCCTCTCGTTCTAACACATGCTACAGCTGCCCACGTCAGTCTCCTTAACTGGTCTCCCAAGTTTCCTACAGACTGGGTTTTCTTCATTCCTTGCTCCCTCCCCCTTACTTCGCTGTCCAGCCTCGGTTGCTGTCACTTTTTGACTCCGCTACTTTTTCCTCCTGAGATGCTCTCCCCCTGTTCTTACAGAAGTGGTCACGGGCTGATTTCCTACCATGTCTGGCCTCCTGTTCGCACTGACCAAAGCTAAGGGCAGACCCTGTAACTCAGAGGAGCGACATGGAAAGGGAACAATTGGAAAGGAGCCTAAAACCTGACAAAGCTAGACCACATTGCACCGGGGAACGCAGCCATACCAAATGCTGCTTGCTATGGGGATAGAAGCCACGATTTAATCGTGATGTTATACTTCCAACGAGCTTACAGAATACGAATTTTATAAAATCGCTCACAGATATGACTCCTGAATAGCTTTGCTAATGATTTTTTTCCCAAATCACCATTATAGATTATTGATTAGCAAATGAGCTTCCGTGTCCAGCAATAGAGCAAGTTGGTCCAGATAAGAAAGACCTATTAAGAAAATGGCCAAGTTAGAAGTATTCCTAGTTGGTGTAGAGTTTTAAAATCTTTTTTAAATTTTAAGAATTTTTTTATTATACATGCATGAGTGGTTTGCCTACATATGTCTGTGCACCACCTTCATGCCTGGTGCCCAAGGAGACCAGAAGAGGGAAATGAATCCCCTGGAATTAGTGTTACAGATGATTGTGAGCCTCCATGCCAATGCTAGGAAGCAAGCCTGAATTCTCTGGAAGAGAACCAACTTTTCTTCACCACTGAGCTGTCTCTCCAGGCCCTGATGTATATCCCTAAGTATAACAAAAATACATGAACTAGAGTATCTCAGAAGATAAATTCATGACTGTGAGTAGCCACAGAGGTACACCTATAAGAAAACTTACCTATTGCCTTGCCTAGAAGGCATGAGGTCACGGATATTTAAGAAAAGACTAGATCACACAGGAAGATTCCAAAGGCGCTGAAATCCCTAGAGATGTACTCTTTATTTCCCTGTTTTGAACTCATTGTGATCATCAGAATGATACCAAACTCATCCACAAGTCATCTTAGAAAGGGAAATTATTAGGTGTGATAACTTGAAAGCAGGAAGTAAGTGTCCCTTAAACAGACACCAAAATTAGTTATGGAAGGCAAAGAGGTATTTATGAATGCTTTGAAAACCATTTTACTCAACTCATTCTTTTTCAGAGGATGTGGCTTGAAATAGCTGTCTTTGTGAATGAATAATTTATGAAGGCTCCAGTACCCTTTGAATAACATAATTTAAACTGAAGCCATTACAGCATAAAAGGAAAAAGAAGAACTCACTTCAGATTCCTCTAATTTCAACATGAATTATCACAAGATTTTGATTTTGGGTAATCTAATCTCCATTTTGGTTCATCGCAGAGGATTTGACTAACTGTGCTTACACAAGCCAAGTACTAAATAGAAGTTAGAGTTCAAAGTGGCTTAATGTGAACAAACTTATCTAAGCCAAGACCCAATTTAAATCCATTTCACAAGTAAATTCTTATCGTGCATTGGTACATTTCTTTTCTGAGACATTTTCTGATTCTACATCAAAGAGTCAAATCAAAAGTACAAAAAAAAATCAAAGTACAAAGAAGAATTGAAGCTGACAAACCTTGCAAAATACCAAATGGACTATCGTTTTTTATTTATGTCATCAAAAAGGACCCCTTTTATGTCGCTGACATCCTCCTTTAAAAGGATGTGTTCTAGTTAATGTAGTGGAGTCAAATAAATACCACATTATCATTAATTGAGACGTTCTCGAACAGGACTGTGTACACAAAATGACCAGATGAAAGCTAGGCTGAAGTAGCCCCCAATAAGAAAATCCTGCCCAGAAAAACATAGTAATCACTTGGGTTAGCATATGACAGTCTTCTCCCGGAATACAATTCAAGATTTCATTGTTAACCCCTCATATATCTCATGCAAGTTTAAGCCTTCCCCCCCCCCCATCAACCATACCTCTGTCCATTGAACATACTACTATATCTTAAATACTATATAAAATCGAATTCTTTACAAATATTTGTTTGGTCTGAATTCCTTGTGGTCAGATTATTATAGTCATCTCTTCACCATTGGCAAACCAGGCACTCAAAATCATAAGTAAATAGAAGAGCGAATCCTATATTTAGGAAGACAGGAAAGGTGATAAAAGAACTGAGCTCCAGCATGTGACCGAGCGAGGAGGCAGAGCAAGTCAGTGTGCACGTGAACAAGGAACACTTCCAAACGATTTTAAAACGGTCCATTGGTGGGCTATTTTTGCAGTTCTGCGTTTTGGTACTGTTCTTTTCTTTTTTTTATTTTGTATACTCCTCCTACCTCAAGGTTGCTATCGTACCATGTTTCCCATTGCCCAAGACCCAGTCATCCCTGAAAACTTCTAAATTTGGGGTTTCTGGACTCTTGAATCTCTCTGGCCACCCTGGGAATGCAGCCAGGCTCTGCCCCATCCCCCTTCCGTCTGAGCACTTCCCGGAGCTGTTCTGGGTCAACATTAACTAACAAGAGACAATTCATAGCTCATAACCGAGCTGAAAAGCCGGCCTGACAGAGCAGGAAACAAACCAGTGAGAAAAGAGAAAGACCCTATTTCAAAGCAAAACTTCTTATCCAACCCCTTGCTACAAACGGCACTCAGATCCCTAGCAAACATGGGACTCTGCTCCTTTTCAGGTGAGGCCCCTGAGAAGCTGGGAAAGAAAGCCCGAGACAAAGCCCCACTCCGCCAGCATCCAGACACAGAAGCTAGTGAGAATCAGGAACTTAAAACCGGAGACCATTATCCGTCCTGAGACTATATAATCTCACCAGCCCACACTGCCTCTCTAAGGGCTTGATTTTGTCGGCTTTCTACTTCCACACCTTCTAATTGTAGAATTTCCTTTCATTTAAATCTCCTCTGGGCCAAACTCTGATTAAACTAACACATATGTTCTCTAGGATTTGGAAACTGAGCTTCCCCGGCAAGAAGCTACTTAAGGAGTAAACTACCCAGCCCTCTTCAGTTTTCCCTGCCTGAAATAGACAGGGCAGTAACAGGCAGGTCATTAATTGACCCAGACTCCCTTACATTTTCTCTTCTACCGTGAAGACAAGAGAAAAAAATCTCCTCTGGCAACTGCAGGCTGGATATCAATTTACCACTAGCTCAGCACATTCCAAGTTAATGTTCTCAACTCTTTAGAATCCACACAATGTTAACGTATTATTTACATCTCAGAGACAACCTTACTTTACAAAACTTAATTGAAACTCTTCCCCCCCCCCCGCCCCTTTTTTAAGAGAAAGCATTGATTGCCACTTAAGATTTATGGAACATAGCATTTACAAGTTGACACCCTAATGTCTTAGAGAACCAACAGCTGGCAGAAGGCATGGAGAGCAGGAGACAGGCATGCCGGCAATAATAACAAAACCATTCCCGAAGGTTTCTTCCTAGTCACTCAAACACAGACTCTTTCCTATCTTTCTCTCCTAATAAGTTTAGAGTTCAAAAAAAATGTTTTTCTCTCTATTTTTTCTCCTTATCTCTATGTCTGCTGGTAGTATACATTTTTCCAGATCTATGCGGCAAATTGTTTTAGGTTCTTTTTTTTTTACTGTTATGAATACACATCTGTACATGTTTATGTGTACTCTTTTATTAAGCACCTACTCTCCTGCCAGGCACTGTTCCAGGTCCTGCAGATATAGCAAGGAACAAGAAAAAGTTCTTGCACTCAGCTCCTGAGGAACTCCTATCCTGGGGCAGGGCGGGGAAAATCCCACAAGATGAATTCTTTCGCATAGTTTACGTTCTAGAGAGAAAGTCACTTAGAGAATGTGGTGGAGCATGGTTGGCGTCCACTGTGACATTTCAGAGCTAACACGTGAAAACAAGATGGACAAATGACAGAATAGGAAAGATACAGCAAGTTCAAATGGCCTTGGGTTCAGACACAATCCTGGCCTGGCTGATGGACAAGATTAGAGGTAGGAAGTTCCTAAGAAAAGCAAAGCAGCTTGAGGTAAAGAGGAGGTTCAGGTTAGAATGTGGACATTGCTAAAACCATAGGAAAGTCCCTGGATTTTATCTGGATGGCAGAGGAGAGGCACGGCGAAATGTTTTTATGACTGTCACATACAACACCCTGTTGAAAACTCTTGGTGATGAGGCAAGAATGAAAGCAGGGCCACCACTTAGAGGCTAATGCTGAGGTGACTGGAGTCAGGAGTCAGCAGTGGCCGATGTGAGTGCAAACTGAAAAGATGAAAAGGAGACCAGCTTGGGGATTGTTTTTGAACTGGAGATGTTCAGAACTGAACTTACTAATGAGTTTAGTCATCTGTCCCAGTCACTTATTCTGCAGCACCATAAGATACTTTGCAAGACAGAGACCACGTTCATGTAACTTTTATTATAGTAAACAGTTATAATCATTTGGTTTTATTTAGTTAATAGTTATTATTGTTAATATCTTCCTTTGGCTAATCTATAAACTATCTTCATGGATATATATGCACATGTTTGTGTGTTTGTGTGTATAAGAGATAAAAATATTACATGTGTATAATATGTAAATAAGACTAGGTACTCTCTGCAGTTTCAGGATTCCATTGAGTGTCCAGAATGTATCCTCTATGGATAAGGATAACTACTAGATATAAAGAGAGAAGAAAAAGGAATCAAGTAACCATACACCCGAGATGACACATTTTCATGCATTAGGTATGAAAAATTAGGCAGAATATTGTAGGCTTGTCAAATGTGAGATTCCTTCTAAATGTTAAAATGAAAAAGGCAGTTGGACCCAGAGGTGCTCCAAAATGATGGAAATTTCTGTAGAGCCAAGAAAGAGGACTGTTTCATTTGAAAGGTGGTGGTTTGAATGAAAATGGCTCATACATTTGAGTGCTTAGTCCCCGGGGAGTGGCACTATTTGAAAAGATTAGAAGGACTAAGAGGTGTGGCCTTGTTGGAGAAGTGTGTCCCTGGGAGAGTGTTTGGAGGTTTCAAAAGCCCACACCAAGCCCAATGTCTCTCGCTCCACCTATGGATCAAGATGTAGCTCTCAGCAACTGTTCCAGTGACTGCCTGCTGCCGTGCTCCTTGCCATGATGAAAATGGACTAAACCTCTGAAACTGTAAGCAATTCCCCAATTAAATGCTTCCTGTTATAAGAGTTACCTTGGTCATGGTGTCTCTTCACAGCAATAGAGCACTAAGACAAAAGGCCATTTGGAGAATGACTCTAACTTATTCACTAAATGTCTACTGTACCCATGACACTGCTTAAGAAACTGAACATAGATTCATAACGATTATTTTCATAAAACTTTGGGTCTAATGAGAAGACACAAATAATATACAAGTGAATAAATAAATATGTCAGATATGATGCCATGAAAAAATAAATCATAGTGATAATACACATGATGAGGGCTTTATGAGCATGTTGCTTTTGTATGAATAAACCTGAATAATTTTGCAAGCATTTGGAGGAACGCAAAAACAGGACTAATGTTTGAGCAATAAAAGAATTAGCAATCTGTTCAAAGTTACAAGGTATGGGCTTCCAGGTGAAACACAGATGTTCAAAATTCAGAAAGAACTCACCGATCTATTTACAAAGAAAAGAGGTGAGAAGAGCCAAGGCTTTCTTCAGGAGCCCAAAGCCATTCTAACGAGACCACCAGAGTGCTTTTCCAAATAAGCCTTTATGGGCCCTCCATCTCTCCAACTCTCTTTATGCTTCTAGACAAAGAAACTGAAACAATAAAACATTTTTATCTGATTTTATAACCCGATTCTGTGTGAAAATACCCAGAGGGAATTTCCATTCTTTTTTCGCTTTCAAATGCACTGATATCTCTTATATTCAGTTTACCTCATTCTCCTTGATGTTCAATTTCTTTCTCTGTGACTCGGAGTATCGAGTTATCTCCATCCCTGAGAGAAGGACAAAGGTCAGCACTAAAAGAGTGGAGGGATGGTGAGTGAGAGAAGGGATAAAAGGTCTCAAACCAACCTTGGCAGCTGTTTCTCCAAAGTCAAAGAAGAAAGTGGGAGGGGAGCCAATCATATGGAAGCTGATACAAATCTGAGCCTAGCATTTCATCTACCTCGGGAGAAGCTATATAGCTGAGGATTGGAATACTGGGACTCTGAACCATGTTTTCACTAGGAACTTAAAATAGAAAAGTAATACTGAGTAATATAAGGGAGAGATTTACTGTGAGAGCCTGCTCTGACTGGTAACAAGAAGGCTGTGAGGACAAATAACATTTTTTTCATGTTAAAAAAAGTGACTAAGTTATGATCATCTTCCAAGTTAAGAATCTGAGCCATGTTTTCTCTCAGAGATATGCAGTACATACAGTGTGAATTAACAAACAAAACTCGCTGTCCTTACTAGCCCTGTATACATCTCAATTCTGGTAAAACATCAGGAAAAAAAATCACTGTATACCAACTGCAGTTTAACTCTGAAACCAAAGTCCTGGAAATTGATCTTCTTGGTCAAAAATTAAATTAGAGTGTATTGAGTCAGCTCCTATCCCAATTCCCAGCACAAGACTTCCCCTGTCAAACCATGGAGTGGCACATCTTCCCCTCAGGACAGGTTTTCCACAGCTAAATTCAAATTAGACACAGGGATTCAAGAAATCAGAATTGGCTTTTGATCATTATTCCCATAACTTGATTAGAGATGAAGTGATATCAAATAATGACTGTAAAGGACTTACGTGATCATAGATGTCCCACTCACCTGAGATTGTGTGACTTCGAAAGGTAAAATTTGTTCCTGTGCTGGTATTTTCATTGTAAAGTTTATGTTTTACTTAAAATGTCAGTAAGATAATTGTTGCTGGAGTTTTCTCCAGTCCCGCCGGGGCCCCGCAGCCACTCAGACCCAAGTAAACACACAGAGACTTATATTATTTATAAACTGTATGGCCATGCCAAGCTTCTTGCTATCTAGTTCTTACATCTCAAATTAATCTATTTCTATAAATCTATACCTTGCCACGTGGCTCGTGGCTTACTGGTAACTTTACATCTTACTTCTCATGGCAGTGATGGCTGGCAGCCTCTCCTAACTCATCCTTCCACTTCCCAGAATTCTCCTCTCTGCTCATCCCACCTATACTATACTTCCTGCCTGGCTACTGGCCAGTCAGCATTTTATTTATCAATCAATCAGAGCAACACATTTCACAGCATCCCCAGCAAGATATATCACCCAAATAATCTTTTGCACATTTCCCTCATTTTCCTGATATTTCCATGAATAGCCAGAAATAATAATTAGTGAAAGTAATATAATCTCAGTAGTTACAGCTGGAAAAAATAAGAGGAAAATACAGAAATGTTTGCCAATGACAACAGACAGAAAATTTCTTATAACTATCTAAAAAGCTTTCATCAGTGTCAATATTAGTTGAAGAGGAAAGTAGATGTGTTTACATATTACTGAATATCCCACTATATATATGTAGTGTGTTAAAGAAATCCACAGATGAGCAAAAGGCACTGTCTTTGCTCTCACACAATGTATGGTCACATAGCAGAATGTGGTGGTTTGAATAGGAATGGCCTCCATTGGCTCACAGATTTGAATGCTTGGTCATCAGGGAGTGGTGCTACTTGAGAGGAATTAGGAGGTGTGGCCTTGTTGGAGTAGGTATGCCTTTGTCAGAAGAAGTGTGTCACTAGGGATGGGCTTTGAGGTTCCAAAAGCTGAAGCAAGGCCCAGCGTCTCTTTCTTCCTACTGCCTATGGATCTGGATATAGGACTTTCAACGTCTCCAGCACCATGTCTGCCTATGTGCCATCATGCTCCCTACCATGACAACACTGGACTAAACCTCTGATACTGTAAGCAAGCTCCAATTAAACACTTTCCTTCATAAGAGCTGCTGTGGACATAGTGTCTCTTCACAGCCATGGAACGCTGACAGTAAAGCATACGATAGAACAGGGGGTTTTTTCTCTCTTCTTTTAGAGAGAGTTTAAAGTTAAAAACATCTGGTTTGGAAATAAATTGTAAGAGGCTTCTCAGGCAGTTCACAGTACCTTGGTGATAGTCATAAAACTATTCATTCTTCTGTGATGAAGATAAGGAGAGAAAGATTTGAGGCAGCCAGGCTGATTATATAAGAAGAGTTTTTTTTTTTTCATCATATCCAATTTAATTTCCTTCTCCAAAATTTTAATACCTAACATTATCAGCCACTTGATTCCCTGGAATCCATATTAGGTAACTTTTGATTTCCAAAAAGTATTGAGGATATGCAAAAAGTATTGAGGAGGAGGAGGAGGAAGAAGAAGAGGAGGGAGGAAGAGGAGGAGGAGGAGAAGAAGGAGGAAAGTATTTTAATGTGATTTCTCTAACGGTATCTAAAGCATGTAAGGCCACAGTGGTACAGCCTAATTCCAGCTGAAGCTTTGGAACCACTTGGAGGTGGTAGAACCTGGTGGGAGGAAGTTGTGGGGCATGCCCCTGGAGGCAGTGTTGGCAGCCCAGTATAGCTGTCCCTTCTCTGTTTCCTCTCCGCCACAAAACACACTCACCTGTTTGTCACACATCTGCTGTGACATGCTATCTCATCAAAGGCAACAAGGCAAAACAACCACAAATCAAAAACTCTGAAACCAGAACTCCCCAGCCCCAAACCCTTTCATCCTTTAACTCGGGTATTTTGTCCCAGCGCAGAAAAGTAAATAATTTAATCCAGTCCCCAGTTTATGATAGTCCAACTCAAAACCTTTCAACTGTACAAGGTTATGAAAGCCACGTGTGTTCAGAACAAGTGCACTTCACAGTTTGAGTTTTGATCCTTCCTTGGGCTGATTGTATGGCATGCAATACATTTCCAGCCATCCACACTTTCCAGTGAGCCACATGGTCATAAGGTTAAAAGAGCTTATGCTGTACATGATGCTGTATTGCTGAGCCAGGACACCTGTAGGTTAAGTATTCTAAATGCACTTTCTACTTGGGATATTTTCAATATATGATGAATTTGTAAGTCAAGGCACATTACAGCAAAAGTGTTGAGGAACAGATAGAGATGCTCCAGGGGGGGTGTAGCTAGAGTTTTCCTGCCGGGCCCACAGTCAGGACAAATCTCTGCCACCCGCCAGTCTCTAGCTCCCAAGTCCCGCCAGTCTCCGAGCCCACTTATAAAATAAACACACAGACGCTTACATTATTTAAACTGCTTGGCCATTAGCTCAGGCCTATCATTGTCTAGCTCTTACTCTTATATTTAGCCCATTTCTATTAATCTCTACTTTGCCACGTGGCTCTTGGCTTACCGGTACTTTACATCTTCCTTCTCCTGGCCGCGGCTCCATGCCGTCTCCCCTCTACCTTTCTGTTCCCTCAATTTTCCTCTCTGTTAGTCCCGCCTATACTTCCTGTCTGGCTACCGGCCAATCAGCGCTTTATTGATACAGAGTGATATCCACAGCACTTGCCCTTTTTTTTTTTTTTTTAAAAAAGGAAGGTTTTAACTTTAACATAGTAAAATTACATATAACAAAACAATTATCGAGCAAGAATTACAGTTACAATATTAAAGAAGATATCCTATCTATCTTATATTTATGAGTTTAAGGTTTTACATCTAACTTATCTTTTATCATAACTGAGGAAATTATAACTATCTAGTCTTCAACCACATCAAAGACCTCAGAAGGATATAATAATACCTGAGAAATGGAGAAGATGTAAGCAACTTTTGGGAGTCTTGTAGGGTAGACAGAGACAGCTGACAGCCTGGACAGTCATTCAAAGTTCTCTTGTAAAGTTGGGGCATCTGTTTTCAGCTCACAGGCCTAGAGTCTCTCAATCATTTTTTTCTGTGTCCTGTAGAATGTCTGGCAGTTTCCTCTGCAAAGCAGGAACCTGAAGGACCATTTTGTTAAGCAAAGTTCAGTGGTTACCTTTCTATGGGTCCTGCATGTCCAGTCGATCAAGCAGTCCAGGCAAGAACAGTTTCTTGCCCAAATGGCTATTTTTGCCAAGGTGAAGATAAACTCCATGTGGAGTGTCTTCGATGCCCATCCTCCTCTGAAGTAAATCCAGTGTTGCCAGGAGCAGACGTGTCTCACTGTCCAGAACGTCTAAATTTTTAAAACATTTTAAATGCCATATTCTGTAGGTCTTTGAAGTATTTGAAGACTACCTATCTATCTGAAATATATCTATGTATACCTAGAAGACTTAACTAACATGGCTACAAATATGATTATCATAGATGACTAATTATTAATCTATTTCTTAATTATCTATTACAATTTTAAATGAGTTACATAAACATAATACCTCAAACAAAAGTAGAAATATACACACAGTATAACAAAATCAACTTTAAGTTTGTATCAATAAACTAAAATTTATACCAATTTAAAACATTTTAAACATAAACTAAAATTTATACCAATGTAAAACATTTCAAACATGTTGTTTTTTAAAAGTAGATTCACTAATCTATCCTTTTATCCTATCATCTCTATATCCTATATATATCATATCCCCTTTTGTTTTTTAGAAAGAGGTCGCATTTATAATTAACCTGTTTTAAATAAAAATATTGGTTTTTCTCTGTCCCATACCAGAGGGCTCTTCTGATATGGGACAAAAGAATCTTTTAACCTTTTATTTTAGGAATATGTCTGGGTTTAGAGAGGGAGTGAGCCCATTCCATCTCCAAAGCCAGCTTGGTATATTTGGGAATTTGGGCGTAGATTCTCTTACTACTTCCTGCTGGAGGAGGGCGCTGTACCTTATGGGGACATAAAGAACATGTTAGGATTATGGAGTAGTCCATGAGGGTGTATCATCTGAGCCAGTTGTCTTGAGATGTTCTGGATGTTGGATCATCTGGGCCATGGTGTCATTGGAGACCTCAGGTGGTCTTGGCTGGTCAAACCTGATGTATCTTAGTCTGGAACAAATCCATAGCCTCTGGCTTTCTGTGGAAACAAAAGCAGAACTTCTTTTCCAAAGCAACATATCCTTATATCCAAATTTTGAAGTCAAGGTATCTTTAAAATACACATATTGGTTTAACTCAGCTTCCTTTATAATCAAATATCTCTCTGTAGTTAAGAATCCCAAAGACAACACAATCCAGATTCTCTGTGTGATATCCATCTTTATGTGGCTTATATTTTATATTACCTTTACTGTCTCTTTAAAGACTTCATTTTTTAAAACTATCATTTTTTTATATAACTGTATATATTTCTTTTTTTCTCTCTTTGAAGCCTACGTATATTTTTACACACATTTTAAAACATTTAAAGTCTTGTTTCATCTGAATCTGTTTTATTGTGAATCAATTGTTTTAAACTGCAGCATTTTTAAGACTGAAACGGCACTATGGCTGCTGGCTCCGCCCACCTCAGCTTCCCAACATGGCGGTGATATGTTTACCGTCAGCTCTGGGAGCCTTTGTGGGTCTATGCTTCTATCAAAGCAGCGTGTAGCCCAGAAACCTCTTTTTTTGTTTTGTACTAGCAAAGGCTAAATCTACCACACAGTTTAATGTGCCATTGGCAGATGCCTCATTCCCGCCATACTGCAGGTCGAGTGCGCACGCCAGGAACCCGCCATAGTGACTCAAACACTCAGGCTGCCACTAACTTGAAAGAGACAACTAGGAACTGTTTTTAGTTCCGTTTTAGTATCTTTTTTCTCAGGTTTTAGGTGGAAACTCTTGCCAACACGTTGGGCGCCATTTATAGCTAGAGTTTTCCTGCCGGGCCCACAATCAGGACAAATCTCTGTCACCCGCCAGTCCCACAGCTGCTCAGACCCAACCAAGTAAACACAGAGACTTATATTGCTTACAAACTGTATGGCTGTGGCAGGCTTCTTGCTAACTCTTCTTATATCTTAAATTAATCCATTTCTATAAATCTATACCTTGCCACATGGCTTGTGGCTTACCGGCGTCTTCACATGCTGTTTGTCATGGTGGCGGCTGGTAGTGTCTCCTCAGTCTTCCACTTCCCAGAATTCTCTACTCCTTGTCCCGCCTATACTTCCTGTCTGGCTACCGGCCAATCAGCGCTTTATTGATACAGAGTGATATCCACAGCAGGGGGGAAAAAATATTTGAGGCTAAAAAGGCTGCAAGGAGAATAAAAATAAGAATAAAAAAATATATTCTCTTTGGAAAGAAGAAACAAGATGAGGCCAGGGAGGGAAAGAAAAAATATAAATATTTGCTTGATCATCTCCAAAATTATTTGTTTTAAGATTACTACACCAGGTTTAGTAATTGTGAAGTACTTTGAATTAGAATGAACTTCTGAAAGACAGTCTCTGTCAATACATTCAGAAGGATAAAACTATTAGAAGCCATGGCAGCACTTGTCTGTAATCCTGATACTCAGGGAGTGGAGGCACACAGAAGTTAAAGGTCATTCGGAGCTACATAGTGAGTCTGAGACCAGCCCAGGCTCCATGAGACCCTGTCTCAAATAAACAATGGAGAAAAATGAAACTGTTTAAAGGCATCAAAGAACATCCAAGAAGCAAGAAGAAATTGTAGAAAATTAATTTTTTATTGAGAATAGATTGTTTTCACACAATATATTCTGATTACAATTTCCCTTCCTTCGACTCTTCCCATTCTCCCCACTTTCCCTCCCATCCAAATCCACACCCTTTCTCTCTTCCTCTCATTAAAAAACAAATAGACATCTAAAAATAATAATAAAATAAGAACACACAAACCAGGATAGGACCAAACAAGCAAACAGGAAGAAAAAAAAAGAGTCAAAGAAAAGACCACAGGAAACAAATACAGATGCAGAGACACATACATTTGCACACACAGAAATCCCTTAAAAACACAAGACAGGAAACCACAACATATACACAAAATATAGATGCAGAGACACATACATTTGCACACACAGAAATCCCTTAAACTCACAAGACAGGAAATCACAATATATACACAAAATATAGATGGAGAGACACATACATTTGCACACACAGAAATCCCTTAAACACACAAGACAGGAAATCACAATATATACACAAAATATAGATGCAGAGACACATACATTTGCACACACAGAAATCCCTTAAACACACAAGACAGGAAATCACAACATGTACACAAAATATAGATGCAGAGACACATACATTTGCACACACAGAAATCCCTTAAAAACACAAGACAGGAAATCACAACATGTACACAAAAGACCTGTAATATTAAGGTGGGGATGGAAGACCTGACAGTATTATGAGACAAAGAACCTCCAACAATGCCATTGAGTTAGATTCGTGTTGGCCATCTACTGCTGGGCATGGGGCTTGTCCTTGAGCGTGGTTCGTATATCCAGAAAGATTCCACTGGAGAAAACTAATTTTTCTTTTGCAAGTGGTAATCAATTGGAGATAGCTTCTGGGTTAGGGACTGAGACTTGTGTCCATGTCTCCTCTCAGTGCTGGGACCCCATCTGGCTTAGACCTGTGTAGGCCTTGTGCGCGCTGCTGGTCCCTGTGAGTTCATGTGTGTGTCAGTCTTGCTGTGTTTAAAAGGCCTTAAAAAAGGTATCCTTTGGTATCCTCCACACCCTTTGGTTCTTCTAATTTTTCTGCCTCCTCTTCTGCAGGGTTCCCTGAGCCCTGGGGGCGGGGGGGGGGGGGGGGCAGGGAATTTGATGACGACATCTCATTTAGGACTGAGTGTTCCAAGGTCTCTCACTCTCTGCACACTGTCCAGATGTGGGTCTCTGTACTTGTTCCCATCTACTGCAGGAGGAAGCTTCTCTGATGATGGACAAGCGAGACGCTGATCTATGAGTAGAGCAGAATGTCATTAGGAGTCCTTTTATTGTTATGTTCCTTTGGCAGAACAGGAGTGTTTGATTTCCTCTGGGCCCCTGGCCTACATAGTCTCAGGTTCATGAATACCCAGTGTCAGAGGTAGGTTCTGTCTCCGGGAGGGGGGCCTTGAATTAAATAAAATCATGGTTGGTGACTCCCACAAATTTTGTGCCACTATTTCATTAGTGTATCTTGCAGGCAGGTCACCATTGTAGATCAAAGGGTTTGTAGCTAGGTTATTGTTTACTTTTCTCCTTTGGTAGTGTGCAGAGTACCTTCCAGTAAAGGTTAGATTGTTGAATATAACGAACTCCATTCTTTGAGAGAGATCCACAATTCCCTGCCTTTCCCCTGGGAACACTTTCCAGTCCACATGTGATACAGAGTAGAGAAAACTCAGATGGAAAGGCATTTCTATTAAATTAAGAAGCCAGAGGCCAGAGTTCAGCTCTGCCCAATGAATGGCCTCCAAAAGCTACATAAATTGTTATAAAATTCTTGGCTAGTACCCAAACCATGTTCAACCAAGATCAATTCCAAAAAAAAAAAAAAACTAGTAAAAAAAAAAAGAAAGAAAGTAATAACAGGGCATATGAAATAACGGAGCAAGAACTTTATTTGATGTGGAGGTCGGAACATAATGCAGTTGTTAGAGAGCTTGCCTATCATGCATGAAGTGTATGAGAGAGAGTGTGTGTGTGTGTAAGTGTGTGTGAATGTGTGTGTGTGTGAGAAAGAGAGAGAGAGAGAGAGAGAGAGAGAGAGAGAGAGAGAGAGAGAGAGAGAAGGCATCAGAAGCCAGGAAGATTAATTGAAGTCCTGAGTTCAATCTTCAACACCATGTCAACCTGTCATGGTGACACACATTTATACTCAAGAGGTGGTGGCATGAAAAACAAATTCTACGTCATTCTTAGCTACATAGAAAGTTTAAGGCCAGCCTGAGATCCATGAGACCCTGTCTCAAGGGGGAAAAAAAAAAGGAAGGAAGGAAGGAAGGGAGGGAGGGAGGGAGGGAGGGAGGGAGGGAGGGAGGGAAAGGAAGGAAGGAAGGAAGGAAGGAAGGAAGGAAGGAAGGAAGGAAGGAAGGAAGGAAGGAAGGAAGGAAGGAAG
>CABHPH010136888.1:31661-70053 GCA_902168325.1 Peromyscus nudipes
AAGGAAGGAAGGAAGGAAGGAAGGAAGGAAGGAAGGAAGGAAGGAAGAACAATTTGCTACACAGAGGAAAGAAGAAGTTTGGAATCTGAGTCTTATCCAGTTAGATGGGCTTAGGAAACCTTAAGAACTTTCCAGAAATATAACAAAACAAAAGAGCAAAGACATCCAGCACAAAGATGGCAAAGCAACAACTTAGTGAACTATTCACTAAGCCTAGCCATCAGCGCAGTGAGAGGAAGACAACAGAGCGTCTGCAAACCTTCAGTAGCGCCAGACCAGGGAGCAGCTTGGTTAGCAGAGCTCTTGCCTCACAAGCCGGAGTGCCTGCGTGGAGATCCCTAGCACCCACACAGAAAGCCAGGCACAGGCTGTGGAGATGCTCGTGACGGGCCTAATGGCCTGAAGTGGATGCCCAGATCCCACGCGGCAGCAGCAGGAGAGAACCAACTCCTGAGAGTTGTCCTCCGACCTCCGTCTGTGTGCTGTGGCACATGTGTGCTTACGAGCACGCGCGCACACACACACACACACACACACACACACACACACGCACGCACGCACAAATAAATAATAAATGAATAAATGAATAAATAAGCAAACCAGACTCAGACACACACACCTGTACAACCTGTACACCTGAGGTAGCGGTGACAGGAGAATCCATGGGGCTCACTAGCCAGTCATCCTAGCGGAAGAAGAAAGGTCCAGGTTCACTGAGACAGCTGGTACAAAAAAATAATGTGGAGTGTTTGAGGAAGACATCAGACGTCCACCTCTGGCATCCCTAGACATACTGTATGTACATGTACACACATGAACATAGACACACATCTACCCCCCTACAGACCACACACACACACACACACACACACACACACACACACACACAAAATGAGTAAACAAATAAATTAATAATGTTCCACTGAATGAATGTAAAAGCAGCTTGGTAAATAAGTTAATGAACTTAAAATTATACCAACAAAAGCCCACTCCAAAGTTTCAGTGACACACAGGACAACATCAAATGGCCTGAGGAAAAAAAAAAGAGTTCAAATAATGGCTGGGGATTTCTCACATCTTGTAGAGGGGGTGGGAATTAATTTACAGATCTCACAAACTCTGAAAGCTACTAACCTATACAGCAATGTTGGTGAACCACAAAAGCTTGGCGCTGAACAAAAGCACAGAACCCAGATGTGTAAGGGGACACACTGCCTGGGCTTACACATACAGAGTTCCAGAACAGGCAAAAAATAGGTGCTGGCAGAAAGGCACATTAACACTTGCCTATGGGAAGTGGGAAGACTATAAATATGAATGGGCAAACTTGCCGGGGTGAGAGAAATGTTTTGTATCTTCCTTGTAAATGATAACACAGGAGTATGCAGTTATCAAAACTCAGTGAATTATATAGACAACCAGGAGCTGTACATTTCACTGTATGAAAATTTTACCTCACTAAAAGATGGAATATAAAAAGAAACTTATTTTTGTCACATTCGATCCTATGCTAAAAATGTGAATATAGATCACCCTGAATGTAGAAATGGCATCTGAGAAAACAGACAGGGGATTTTGCATCTGCTACAAACCATTGTATGATAAAAGGTTTATCCACTTTGGACCCAGTGTCTTTCATCAGACAATATGTCAGTTTCTATCAGGCAAGTTCCTTGAATAACAAGTGTATCATTCCAAACATTTCTGAAATAGCTCACAATACTTTGATAATTTCTTACCCTGTCACTTAGTAATAGGTAGAGAGATCTGAGCTGCGGAATGGCAGCTGCCACGTAATAGGACATGGTGGCATCTCAAGTCGGAACAGCGCTGCTTTCCTTTGAAAGGACTCTGTGAACGATGCCTCAGAAGCACGGCCCCTCCTTCTCCCGCCTGGGCCAGCCCTGTAAGTGACCTCTGATGAACTAAGTGTCTCAGGAATGCTGACCAACTGGAAACTGAATAAAATGCCTTCCGAAAATAGAGAATGAAAGCCATAGTCTAAAAATTACATCCAGCTGGCACAGCTCACACTGGGTTCTTAATAGCTGCTTTCTCCACATGGTCGGCCGAATGTGGGCCATGCTGGAACTACAACAAAATGGAACAAAGTCAACCTTACAAGTTCATGGTGCATCGGGGCAGTGGTTGAGCTTATAGATTCCCATCACGCTCTGCGGAGCTCCTCTTGGCTGTTGTCTCCTTGTACACTATCATCAAAAGTAGTCCTAATGGAAAGTTATGGAAGAAAGGACTACATGGGACTACATCTGACCTACTAAGGTCAGATAGGACCCTGGCTACTTTACCAAATTGACAGTTGAAGACTGAGTTATGTGAAATACCCATGAGTACCAAAGCTACATGTTCCAGGACTTAGCATGCGCTACCTAATTACCATTGAATCACCTTAATTTCAGTCTTGGTGAACTGTTCGTGGAACCTTACATTGCAATAGTAAAGGCGCTGGGCATAAGAGAAGACACATCCGTGTGCATCATCACGAATGTATCTCTGTCTCACTGTCAAGATGGGAAGCTGACCAGCATCTTCCGGAGTTGTGTCTTGGGTCTGCCTTTAAATTTTGGCCTCGGATCTTAAGCCAACTGTATATTGAATGGAGACATATGTGGAAAGAGATAAACATACCAATTTAGAGCCACACGCATACATCTTCCTAGAGAGCATCCTATTCTTCTCATTTCTAAATAAAGATCTAAAATGCTTTTTTAAAGGGACAAGTTGATGTAAGAAACCTTTACATATGCTTCTTTATTTCTCATATTCCTATTAGTTTCCCACACTATACATTAGTCTATCTGTGTGAACACATGTAAGAAAATGTCATGGAAGATTAGCCTACTCTGGATTTGAGGCTAATGCCCAAAGCAGAGAGTAATTTGCAGAGTTCCTCACACTGTAAATGGGCACCACCCCAGTAGGTAAGCTACACATACCC
Source organism: Peromyscus nudipes (assembly GCA_902168325.1). Lineage (NCBI taxonomy): Eukaryota > Metazoa > Chordata > Mammalia > Rodentia > Cricetidae > Peromyscus > Peromyscus nudipes. Next base: position 34,621 of record CABHPH010136888.1, read on the forward strand.
CTATAGGAATAACTGAGCAAGATCAGTCGGAAAAGCACCAACCAAGAAGCAAATGCTCTTCCTCCCAGTGATATGAAAGGAAACCTGGACAGAGGCAAGGCGTCAGCTTGGAGGGCATGAAGAGCCAGTTGAGAAAGCCTATTAGTTGTACTTTCCATGACAGGAACAGAAAGGCTATGTGCCCTTTCATCCCAAACACAGAAAGAGGGCTCTGAGAGAAGCCGGTTGAGGAAACCATAAGGAAGAATAAACGGTATCTCCTTCCATGACTGGAAGACTGCTTGGCTACAGAACCCATGCAGTCCCCATGATCTTCCATATTGAAGTGACAGAATTACTTGTAGTAAAACATACATAATATAAACCCACCATTTCAAGTGCATATTTCTGAAGAAATAAGAGTTAAATCTTCTGCAGCACACCATTCCACAAACACCATTTGGTGGGTGGTTATATTTAAACACATTCACTGGTTTCTGTATCATCCAACTATCAGCATCACATGAGGGCTCTGTGAGCCAATGTACTCATGTCCTCTATAACCTTTACTCTTGCCGTGCGAACATTCAAGCTTGACAAAATAACTGAACCAAGGGAGGAATGCTGCATTCTTGGATACAGTTTTCTGGAGGCAGTCCATCTGCTGTACTAATCCACTTGGAAAAACCCGAAGTACCTCTAGTGTAGGTTGTGACTGGGAATATTTGGACTGGGAGCAAAATTTCTCTAGAAAATCAGAACATATGCAAGAAAGCCTTGGAACTTTGGTAGCTTCTCATGAAGGAACATGCAGACAGGACAAAAACAAATGATAAGGTCACCTACACAGCCATAAGCCTACAGAATAGTATGGCCAATCCAATGAAGGTATTTGAAAAAATAATGCCATAGGTACCAGAATAAGATGAGGCTTATTCTTCCAGGATTTTGGCATGAGATGACGATGTCAGGAAACCTACACCAAAATCACGTCAGCAAAGACCATCACGACGAAACTTAATTAGATGATGTTTGCCTTCCTAATTCCTTACCCTTACATCAAACACTAAAGCAGAACTTGAACAAGACACAGGGAGCAGATAGATATTTCAGAGTCAGGCTCTAACACCTTTCTCCATATGGCTTGAGACAAAAGTACGGAGCAAGCCCTGGCCAGAGGCTACACACTTTTAAACAACCCGGATAGATTCATGAATGATGAAATCAAGCTGTTCTAATAAAGATAATCAGAAAGTCACAGAATTTAATTAAAATTTAAAGAGATGATTACCTACTGACACCAGGGAATTGATACAGTGTGTTATAAGAAACATTCAAGAAATTGTATTTATATTTGTACACATACAGGATATAATTCCTCAACAAACCTAACACTTATACAAGAGGGTATATGTCCAATGCTGAAACAGGGACTGGAGGATAACTGTGCCCCAAAAGTAGATGTCCTTATGTGCCTATCTTAGATAACAGAGAATCCCTGCAAGATTCTGAATGCCATAGTATTAGAAGGGTGGTAATATAGAGCATTGCAGGGGAGAGCTGAGGAAATGGGAAGACTACTTAGAGGTGCTGTTTCCATCATAGTAAGAAATAGCAAAGACCTTAACCCCAGTGAATCAACACGATCTTGGGTCTGCATATATAGATATGATCAATAGAAATGCCTATCTGTGGCCCGCCAACACCTCATGGCACAGACAGGTAGAGAATGGCCAGAAGCCCACCTGCCCACACTCAAAGCGTGGGCAGCTGGGCACCACTATGAATGAGAAAGTACGTGGTGGAGAGATGGGAAAGAAAGAGAAGCTGAACAATTAGCAGTTAATGTGCTGAACAGGATGATATGAAAGGCCTGCCCTGCTACCTGAGACCATGGTGATGTCTGGGCCCAGGCTGCAGCCCAAGAGCCATGTCTGGGTCTGTGGTCCTACTGCAGCTGGGGTCTGTGTTGACTCGCATGTTACCACAGAAGGCCATGCAGATGAGCTGCCAACTAAAGTCATGTTGATGTCCGAGGTCAGTGTGAGCTGGCCCCACCCCTCAGTAGCCATTACACCAGTCAGACCAACTCAGTTACCTACAGGCCCACATCCAGCATGTACCCATCTCTGACCTGATGCAGTATGTTAAAGGGCCAGTCCTGCAGAACCATAGCCTCAGGATCTCCATGACTCAGAGCAACAGCAGGGTATCTGAGAGGAGTCTTTGGTAAGAGTATTGATGGTGTAGCAGTAGCCAGAGGCCTTGAACCAGATCAATGACTCATTTTATTAATAAGACTCTTTAAGATTCCTGTGACATCTGGCGCCCAACTTGGTACAAATTCATGAAAAAGCTGCTTGCCTGTGGCCTTGTGGGCCCCAGCTCAGGCCCGAGCTATACTTGGTTGGTTGTGGTGGTACACGTTGGTAGGATTTCCTGAAGAAGGCAGAGGCAGGAGGATCCCGAGATTGAGGCCAACCTAGGAGAAGCTTCAGCCAGGGCCAAGCCACAAACAGTGGTGGGACCATGGAGGCAGTGGCTGCTACTCCGAGTTGCTGGCTGCTTATCATCGCATTGGTGACTGCGGTGATGCTGCTACCTGGGGCAAAGGATTTACTACTGCTTGTTCAGAGAAGAATTACCAGGACCATCGTGTTACAAGAAAGCATCGGCAAAGGTCAGTTTGGAAAAGTTTGGTAAGACAAATGGTGGGGAGAAATTGCTGTGAAGATATTCTCTTCTAGGGAAGAACATTCATGGTTCCAAGAGACAGACATTTATGAGACTGTGATTGCTCCAAACCACAGAGGAGGCACACACACACAAAAAAAATTCTATAGGGAACCATGACCATGCCTAACAGCAACTTTGAAATCTTCAAAAGGATGATGGGATTCCACAAAGATGATTCCACATGGACTATGATAAAGCCATTAAACTGATTAACACTACTAAAAGATTGACTTTGGACTACAAACTGTTCAGGACAATTTTGAGATGGCTAGCTGAGATGATCCAGCCTGACAGACTACTTGAACAAGGACTTGAAACAAGCCCTGCACTTTCTCATTATGCAGTGACTGGACAAATGATACAAGACTTGACAATTAACCCAAAAATTTTCTTTTCAGGATCCCCTAAAGATGGAAATAATTTTAAGAAAAATGACACCCATATTCCCAAGAGGTGGGATGGGAGGTTTTGGGTGGTTTAATGAGTTATAAATATTGTCATTGTTTATGATGGTTGGTTACAAGTTGTTAATTGTTAATGGTTAGGAAAAAAGCTGAACAAGGAGATTAGATTCAGAATTTTTGTTTAAAAAAAAGCAAAAGCAAAAGGAAAAAGAGAATATAGATATGAGGTAGATCATTGAGTCTATTCTGAGAAAAAAGATAAAGAATAATAGGATAAATGGGTAGATCACTGAATCTACTGTAAAAAGAAAAAGGGGAAAATATAAAAATGACAAAAGGTAGATTACTGAATCTATTATGAAAAGAAAAAAAGAGAGAATGTGGATATAAGATAAAAAAAATTGAATCTAATTTAAAAAGGAACTACTTGTTTTAAATAGGATAAGTAATGAAAAATTTTTGTCTGAGTTTATCAAATGTTCCTGAACTAGACATTGTTAATATATATAATGGAAATTTTTATCTGAATCTGTCAAATGTTAATGGACTAGACATTGTTAATGTAACTCTTGACTGTATATATTGTATATACTTATTGGATAGTTTTTCTTGTATTAGTTATAAGTTTTTTTAAATTTTAGACAAAAAGAGAGGAAATGTGGTGGTATTGTGTTCCTCAAAAAATTGTGTACCCTAATAAACTTACCTGGGGTCAGAGAACAGAAAAGTCACTAGATACTTAGGATAGGCAGTGGTAGCACACGCCTTTAATCCTAGCATTCCAGAGGCAGAAATCCATGTGTTCTAGGATACAGCCAAGCATGGTGACTCACGCCTTTAATCCCAGGAAGTGAGTCTTTAATCCCAGAGAGTGATGTCAGAAAGCAGAAAGGTATATAAGGCGTGAAAACCAGGAACTAGCAGCATTTGGCTGGTTAAGCATTTGGCTGGTTAAGCTTTCAGGCTTTCGAGCAGCAGTTCAGCTGAGACCCATTCTGGATGAGGACTCAGAGGCTTCCAGTCTGAGGAAACAGAATCAGCTGAGGAACTGGCGAGGTGAGGTGGCTGTGGTTTGTTCTGTCTCTCTGATCTTCCAGCGTTCACTCCAATAACTGGCCTCAGGTTTGATTTTATTAATAAGACTCTTTAAGATTCGTGCTAAAGCAATGACATTTGCAAGTAAAGCTGTTTGGACAAAAGGGTATACTGTGTGACACACCGAAGCTTCCAATGTCACTGCAGTGAACGAATAAGTGACGGAGAGGCGGGAAAGATGGAGTGGAGTGGTACAAGTACGGCAGAACTGGAGATTGCACAGTTGTGATGGGTGTGAGAGAAGCCTAGGGTTGATAGAGGAGCAGGTCACTCACTGCCCAGAGGGGTTGGCGAGACGTTGTTTGTTTGCTTGTTTGCTTGGGGTTTTTTTTAATTTTTACTTTTTATTTTCTTTTGAGGAGGAGGTTACAGGGGTGGAGGGCAAATATGGAAGGATTGGGAAGTGAGTGTGACTGAGATACATGATGTGAAATTCCGAAGGATCAATTTTAAAAAAGAAATATCTATCTATCATAAGGATAGATATGACATATCTATCTTATGTCATCTATCAAATGTCATAGCATAGAAATAACAAGATTTAAAAATAGGTTAAAAATTAGAGTTTAGAAAGAACTTTCTTATCTAAGAAAAAGCTTAGGATTTTGGCACATTGAATAGATACGTAATTAGCCATCTCACTGACCTGAGAAATGCAGAACAAAGAGAAAGTTTCTCTGTGTAATAAGGTGATAACTTAATTGACTATTGCAAAATAGAAAGCAGGATCTTAAATATTCCTAACACAAAGAAATTATAAATGTCTTGGATGAGAGATATGCCAAATATAAATATGTTAAAACTACCACACCACAGTCTATAAATACGTATAATTGATATGTGTCAATTTGAAATAGAGATATAAAAAGTAAAAGAAATTGAGCATGTGCGCCATGAATCTCAGAAATTGCATATCATGGACACATTAAATACTACTTACTCTACATAGATGTGCTTAACTTGGTACAAATTTGAAATGAGATGTTTATAGGCAAACCAAGTAGATACAGATGGTAGAGAGTTGAGAATGCTGGTTTCAGAGTTTATGGAAAATTGGTAGTTTATCAAAATGAATTTAAGATTATTAGTACATAATATACACATATGGGTAAAAGAACACCAAGTTCTGAAAGCTGGGGAACAATAATATTTTAAGAGTTAAGCCAAAAGTTGTGTGTGTGTGTATGTGGTGTGTGTGTGTGCAAGTGTGTGAAAATTGTCAATAAAAAGAAAAGGTCAGAGAAAATCCAGATAATTGTCTCAAAAAGTGGTCAGCAATGGTAAATGTTATAGAAAGGTCTAGTGAAATAAGAACTGGAAAATCCTGGCTATAATGACTGTGCGATCTAGAAAAACACTCAGAACATGAGTAAAGGCAATTCTAGTGTGATCCTGGGAGCAGAGGCCAACTTGCCATGAGTTTAGGAGTGAACCAAGGGCAGCAAGGAATCTCCCAGTGCTACTTAGGATTTTATCAAGTCTAGACTTCAAACAGAACATGAAGACGGGGCGGGGGGAATAAGTTTAGTAGGGTGGCAAGACTGTGGCACAGAGAGGAAGTCAAAGGAAACACACTGGCTTTATTGTTATGGTAGCTGATAACCATTGAACATGCTCATAAACTTTGGAGAAGGAGCCACTGGTTGACTCCTGGTGACACTGGAGATATGCAAGAGAAAAAAAATAACAAAATAGAAAAATATGTGAAGAGACTCAAGGTTAGAAGAATGTGAGTAACAGATAGGGAGCCAGCTCAGCCAGTCAAGTGCCTGCTGACCTGAAGCAAGCATGAAGATTTGAACTTAACCTCTAGCACCCTTGTGAAGAGTCAGGTGTGTTCTTGGAAAGACAACCATCTCATGTTTCCGCGAATTTGTGGGTCCTAGATTTTATAGATACATAAAAATTCTAATGTGTAGAGATAACATAAAAGTAAGACCAGAGGAAGAGGGGATCCATGGGAAATGGAGAGTCAGGAAGAGAAACACAGTGGGGGACAGAGGGTATGCTCACATTAATTATACACTTGCATGAAAGTTGCCCTCTGTGACCATAATATATGTGAGCATAATATAACTTTCTGTAATTGCTGTTTGAATTGCTGACCTAAGTTTCATTTAAAAAAAATTGTAAAGTGAATTTTGGCATGAGATTAGGACAAAATTCCAACAGTTTCTGAAATGACCCTAAACATGCTTCTACCATATTCTACTCTGAATTTATGCAAAGCAGCATCCTCAGCACTGACAGTCATAAAATCAAAATGTTAATCAGCCAAGATTTAACTCTTTCTATAAAAATAAACAAGCACATCACCTCATTAGTATGCACATTTGCTTTGCTCTTTGCAAAAACAGTGAGCAGTGAGAATCTGCTTCCAAATCATTCTGTGTGGCCCGTACATCTGATAGAAAAAGCAGACAAAACACCAAAAAGGAAGAAAATGGTAGACTAATGTCACTGTGGATATAGAAGCAAATGTTGGCAAAATACTGTCAAGCTAAGCACCTGTATCCCAGCAGTGGGGAGGCTGGGTGGGAGAAACAAGAGCTTGAGGTCAGCCTCAAGTACATGGTAAAACCTTGTCAAGAAGAAAGAAAGGAAGGAAGGAAGAAAGGAAGGAAGGAAGGAAGGAAGGAAGGAAGGAAGGAAGGAAGGAAGGAAGGAAGGAAGGGGGAATGGAAGGGGAGGAGAAGGGAGGGGAGGGGAGGGAGGAGGGGAGGGAAAGGGAGAAACAGTTGTGTGACAAAACTTTCCCTGAGGAGACACAACACACACATCTACTCACCCCAGAGAGGGAGCCCATGACAGACCAAAGTACAAGTACAGATACTACCAAAGTACAGCTTGGTGAACCATTGAGTTTTATTGGGGATACTTACAGGAATATGAATAGGGGATTATTTACGGAAATGACTCAAAAACACCAGCATCACCAAAGCCCACCCCAGCACAGGTAACAGCTCACAGCAGCTGGGAAACCGAAGCACACTACATAGCCTGCAGACCAGTCAACAGATTGGAGAGGGTCTTTCCAGGTGCCTCAGTCAGTCTAAACCTCTTCCAGGCAGCTGCTTTCTGCTTCTTCCAGGCAACTGGTCCGGTCTCAAGAGGCTTTTTGGTAGTTTTGCTTGTCTGAGACTTTTCTTTGCAGCTTAACTCTGCTTCCTCTGCCATAAGAGAGGCCTGGTGAATTTGGTCAGTTTCAGGGACTTCCTGAAGATACTGAGGGAAGAGAGAGGAAGAAGGAAGAGGAGAGTAAGAGAGAGGAAGGGAGGGAGAGAAACACTATTATGAAGGAGAAGCAGGGGGTTTAAAGTGTTTCAACAAAAGCACAAGGACCCGAATTCAGATCCCTAAACCCACATAGAAAGCGAAGCACAGAACTCTGTGCCTATAACCCAAGCTCTGAGGAGGTAGAAGCTGGAGAATCCTGGGGGATTCCTGACCAGCCAATCTTCTCAAATAGATGAGCTCCAGCTTCAGCAAGAGACCCTGTCTCAAAAATGAAGGTGGAGAGTGACTAAAGAAGACAGTTGACACCAACCTCTGGCTTCCACATGCATGTGTGTCTCACACACACACACACACACACACGCACACACACACACACACACGCACGCACGCGCGCGCGCACACACACACACACACACACACACACAGAAGGAAGAGCAGGGGTGGCGGCAACATGGAAAGTTAGATGCTGTACTCAAAAAAGAATATGTCCCTGGAAATCCAATTATGTGAGATACCATATTAATAAAATCAATTAAGACAAAATCACACGATCACTCAATGGTCACAGAAGAAGCACATGGTGGTGTTACACCTCTCCATGATTTAAAGCATAAGCTAGAAACTATGGAGACACACTCAGCTGAGCAGAAATCTCCCCAAAATAAACAACATGGTGCTTAGTGGCAAAAGCCTGAGAACTTTCCCCTAAAATTGGAACAAGACAAAGACAATGATGCACACATCTTACCATGCTGCACCAAGCTCTAGCCAAGTGCATTTAGGCAAGAAATTAAAATATCCAGATGTGAAGGAAAGCTACTTGCACATGACAGGATCACGTATACAGAAAGTGTAAGAAATCCATACAAAATTTGTATTTTCTATTTCTTTCCAAAACTTTTAATATTTTATCTATCAAGGAGATATAAACCAAAACTACAATGAGATGATATCAGTTTATGACCAACTCAATTAAGTATATTTTCAAAAGCCAGGGTGGAGGAGATGGATTAGTCAATAAAGAGCTTGCCCTACAAGCTTGAGGACCTTTATTTGATCCCCAGCACCTAAAAAGCTGTTCATGGAAGAACTTGCTTGTAATCCAAGTTTTGAGTGGATACAAACAGATTGACCAGTGTGCTGCTCCAAGCCCAGGCCATCACACCAACTTGGTAAGCCTTGGGTTCCAGCGAAAGACTCTGCCTCAAAAGACAAGGTATAAATGGCTCTTGAGTAACAACATTCAAGGTTGGTCTCTGGCCTCCTTACACATGCACACACATGTATCACACGCACATACACATACACACACACATGCACACATATGTGGCATACATACACACTAAAATGAAATACATGCTATAAATAAATAAGGGGCTGAAGGGATGGCTCAGCAAAGTATTAGCTGCTCTTGCAGAGGATCAACCTGAGCTTGGGTCCCAACACCCATGTCCAGTGGCTCACAAGCAACTGCAGCTACAGGGTTCCAGTGTCCTCTTCTGACTACCATGGAGACCCACAATCACATGTACATACCCACACAAAGATACACACACACACACACACACACACACACACACACAATTTTTTAAAAAAATAATATTTTAAGTTAACTAAATAGATTAAAATTTTTTAAATTAAGGTAAATTAAAATAAAGAAAATTTAAAAATTAAAAAGACAACAAGAAGTACTGGGAAAGGTGTGGAGAAGTGGACACCCTATGCATTACTGGTGGGAATGAAACACTGTACAGCTCTTTTGTATAACACAGCATAACCTCTGGACCTCAAAGCCATTTGGCACTGCAATTCTCCTTTGTCAAGTAACCCATCATATTTTAAAGGATTAATGTGGTGGTATTGTGTTCCCCAAGATACTGTGCACCCTAATAAACTTATCTGGGGTCAGAGACAGAACAGTCACTAGATACAAAGGCTAGAAAAATGGTGGCACTCACACCTTTAATCCTAGCATTTCAGAGGTAGAAATCCCTCTGGATCTCTATGAGTTCAAAGCCACATTGGAAACGGCCAGGCATGGTGACACACGCCTTTAATCCCAGAAAGCGAGTCTTTAATCCCAGGGAGTGGTGGTAGAAAGCAGAAAGGTATATAAGGCGTACGGACCAGAAACTAGCAGCATTTGGCTGGTTAAGCATTTGTCCTGGTTAAGCTTTCAGGCTTTCGAGCAGCAGTTCAGCTGAGAGCCACAGGGATGAGGACACAAAAGCTTCAAGTCTGAGGAAACAAGATCAGCTGAGAAGTTGACCAAGTGAGGTTAGCTGTGGCTTGTTCTGTCTCTCTGATCTTCCAGTATTCACCCCAATAACTGGCCTCAGGTTTGATTTTATTAATAAGAACTTTTAAGATTCCTGCTACAGATTAAGATACACACCTCGGTGAGTCTTGGGATTATTCAGCCCCCCACTATACCTACAAGGGCCCACAGCAAAGTGCCAGGTCCTCAAGTTAAAATAAGGATTTAGACATGATGCTTTCACTGAAGCAAGGCTTTCTGTTCATATGATGATATCTGAGACACACCATTGCATGTTGCCAATGCTAGCTGCTAAAACCCAAGTAATTGTTCTAATAAAGGCCATTTTGCTAATAGGGTATGCAAAATCCCAACCAACATGCCAGTCTTTGGTAAGATCTGAATCAGGGCCCATGAGTGTGTTCAATAGCCTCTCTGCAGCTGTCACGTAGAAGAAGGGCAAACTGAGGCACCCGAAGCTCCAAATGACTAAGAAGCAGAGCAGTTCTGAGAAGCCAGGAGAATGGGCTGCTTGGCGTTTTGTGGCTTAGATGATGTTCATATTTTGTGTTCAGCTGTGGTTATCAACAGTCTAGCTTCTGTCCTGGTACATCACAGCCGTGAACTAGCCTTGTCTGATGGTAACATATAAAACAGTTCACATTCAACATAACACCAGAACCAGTGAGTTCCAGGCCAGCTCCTGGTGTCAAGGGCTACCTGGCTTTCTGAAAGAAATCTTAAGTCCCTAGTACATCCAATTGCCCTTCTGTGAGTGATAATGGGCTTATCTTCTATTTTAGCCTTTTCTGTATATCAAGTTGTTATACATAGATTTTAAAATGCATGTTTTCTCATTCCAAGAAATAAATGACTTGGTTCACAAAAAAAGTAATGTATAACCAGATAAAAAATTCTAAATACATCTTAATTCTAAATGCTAGGTTTTCTAACCTAGCTGAGAGTTTCCCAAATGGAAATAGTAAGGAAGCAGTTTCTAAAATCAGTGTTCCCAACATCTACGTACAAGCCCTTGCTTTCTGAAAACCCCGAGGCTCAACACAGGAACTTATGAAAGTACAAACTATGCTATTATCTAGATTTGTGCTATCATTTTTTTCAATAATAACTGCCCCAGATCAGAGCTGCCTTTCCACTTTAAGATAAAATAGTTATTTACTGAGTCTTAGCTCTGCTCTCATCAGGGGGCAAAGTCCCATGGAGAAACTTTGATACATGCTGAACATTCCATGCCACTCAGGGAATAAAAGAGAAAAAAAAGATTGTTTTTCAGAAATTACCCAAGCAAAGCCTAGTTTCGCCCCAGAGTATAGTGGCATCATGATGCTTTAGTGTAAGAATGGCTACACTAAGCAGGGCTGACAATATTTAAACTGTTCTTCAGCTGAGCGGATTAGCTAGAGTTTTCAAAGACTCATAGTTTCTTCCCTTCCCTATCACAAATCTAGGAAATTCTGAAGGTTGGGGGGAAAGTGAGATTGTAACCATGACAATCTGGAAGTTCTTTTTACTTTAAGATATAAATCAGTCTGTCGCTTTTTTGCATAGATCCAATCTATTATACCCACCAGTTTTGAGGAAATGCCAAACTCTTTAGAGCAACTTAAAGCCACGCAAAGGATCTCTCCTTCCTGCTTCTGTCCCTAACCCCATCACTACCACCCACCCATTCACGGGTCTTCCTCCCACCAGTGCCCTCTGCGGCCACTTAGGTTGGCTGTGCTCATTCATGCCTCAAGCCCTGCCTCAAGTCTGCAACCAACCTCCCTTCTTCCTGCAGGCCTCCTTCCTCTCCATCCTGCCAACACCACTGTCTATGCAACAGCTGTCCGTGGAGCCTCTAACAGAGCTCCCTTCCCACTACCTTCTTTACAAAGCCTATTACCGTCTACTTGCTTGTTATTCTGTCCTGCAGTAAGACAAGATCCAGGAGGGCAGTGAGAAAGGAGATTCCACAACAGCTCCTAGTACTGATGGCTCAGTAAATGTTCGATAAGTGTCTAAGTGCTTGAAATAAATATCATTTCAATAGAGGAAGAGGACAGTGGAGTCTACAGAAGCTTCTCCATTGTGAGTCACTCCTCGACTCTGTAGATCTGTTTGTAGCACTCTAAAACTGTATCAGCCCCTCCCTGACAGTCTCCCTCCTCATGGGTGCAGATGACCCCGCAAGTCATTTGGAAAATGGCCTGAACCCTGTAAGGTTATCTATTTCAGTTTTAATATCATAAATATCACCTTCTCTAAGAAATGATTGTGGATTCAAAAGGAGAACAAAGAAACACACGAGTGGGAGTTTCGGCATGTTCGACTGTAACTGCCTGTGTGTGGTGGGTAATCTTCACTGTCAGTTTGGCAGGATTTAGAATCACCATGGAAACACATCTCTGCGGGTTTGCATAAGGGTGTTTCCAGGCAGATTTAAGAATGAAGAGGGAAGACCCACCCTGAAAGTGGACAGTACCACCTACAAGGTGAGATCCAAGACTGAATGCAAAATGAAAGTTGAACACCAGCCTTCATCTCTGTTTCCTGTTCCACCAAGATGGAAGGTGAAGAGTGATGGGTACACTCCTGCCTCCCTGGTGATGTTCACCACCATATTATCCCCTCCACAACAGACTAGATCCCCTCAAACTGTGAGCCAAAATGAACTCTTCTCCCTTATGCTGCTTCTTGCTGGCTCTTTGGTCACAACATCAAACAAAAGTAATTAATACAGTATACAGTGCCAACATAAGTTTTTGGTATTTTTGTGAAAAGTCACTGCTCTAGTTTGTTTTCTTATTCTGTGATAAATACTGTGACAAAAAGCAACCTGGGGAGGAAAGGATTTATTTCAGTTTTCAGTTGTAGTGCATCATGAAGGGAAGGTCAGGGCAAGAACCCAAGGCAGAAACCTAGAGGCAGAAACTGATGGTACAGAGGCTATGTAGCATGCTATTTACTGGCTTTTTCCTCCTGGCTTGTTCACTTTACTTTCTTATATACCCCAGGACCACCAGCCCAAGGATGGCACCATTCACAGTGGATTGGCCCTTATATGTCTATCATCAATCAAGAAAATACCCTACAGACTTGCCTGCAGGCAATCTGATGGGCGCATTTTTCTCAGTTGAGGTTCCTCTTCCCAGAGAATTCTAGCTTGTGTCAAACTGACAAGAAAATAACCAAGTCAATCACTCTTCCATATGGAAATTGTGGTTGGTTGATTAACTTGAGAGAAGAAAATAAAAATTACTCATAATTACCTCAATCGGAGAGTCACCATTAAAATTAGGGATTATACTTTTACCAAAAATGTCAATGAGTTCCACATTGGGCACCATATGTTACCAAGGAAACTGGGGTTCTTAGTCTTATTAATAAAAGAAATATTTTTTGTTTTGTTTTTTGAGACAGGGTTTCTCTGTGTAGCTTTGCGCCTTTCCTGGAACTCACTCTGTAGCCCAGGCTGGCCTCGAACTCACAGAGATCCTCCTGCCTCTGCCTCCCAAGTGCTGGGATTAAAGGCATGCACCACCATCGCCTGGCTAATAAAAGAATTTAAAGAAGTCTGTCTTAGTTAGGGTTTCTATTGCTATGAAGAGACACCATGACCACTGCAACTCTTATAAAGAAAAACATTTAATTGGGGCTGGCGTACACTTTCAGAGGTTTAGTCCATTATCATCATGGCAGGAAGCATGATATGCAGGCAGACATGAAGCTAAAGAACTAGCTGAGAGTTCTACATTTGGATCTGCAAGCAGCAGGAAGAGAATGACACACTGGGTATGGCTTGAGCATCTGAGACCTCCAAGCCTGCCCTGGTGACACACTTCCTCCAAGAAGGTCATATCTACTCCAATGAGGCCACACCTCCTAATAGTGACACTGCTTAAGGGTCTATGGGGGCCGTTTTTATTCAAACCACCACACTCCACTACCTGCCCCCGATGGGCTAGTAGCCATATCATAACACAAAATGCATTTAGTCCAACTTCAAAAGTCTCCATAGTCTATAACAGTCTTAATTTGTTTAAAAATCCAAAGCCTCTTCTGAGACTCATGGCAATCTGTTAATTGCAATCTCTGTAAAATCAAAATGAAAAAGGAAATCACGTATTTCCAACATATAATTGCACAGGATATACATTACCATTCCAAAAGGGGAGAAAAGGAGCATAATGAGGAAATACTGGACCAAAGATAGACCAAAAACTATCTGGACAAATTCCTAACTCTGCATCTCTATGTCTGATGTCAAAGTGTTCTTCAGATCTCCAGCTCCTTTCATCTTTGTTGACTGCAACACACTTCTTTCTCTTGGACTGGTTGCTCTCCCTATTAGTAGCTCTTCTTGGCAGGTATCCCACAGTTCTGGCATCTTAATATCTTAGGCTCTCCAAGGCAATCCAGGCTTCTCTTTTACAGCTTCACACAATGGCCTCTCTAGGCTTCCATGAAAAAACACCCCTAACACATACCTGGCCTCAGCAGCTTTCCTTAGTCATGGAGGGAGATTCCCTATCCCCTTTCTTCTATCCTTGAGTCTAAAGCCAGAACCACCTGGCCAAAACCACCAAGTTCTGCTGTTTGCTGGGGCTGAAACATGCCCCCCTCATTCAGTTACATCTTCACCAGCTTTCTGTTTTCCATTATTTTCTTCACTGATGCTTGTCTGTCTTGAAACTCCATCTGTAGACCAGGCTGGCCTCAAACTCAGAGAGCCACCAGACTCTGCCTTCTAAGTGCTGAGATTAAAGACATGTACCACCACACCTGGCTATAAGCTTTTCTTTAATTCCTTTTCACAAGTTGGAAACTTAACTTGGTGGGGTCTTGCCCTGAGGTCACCACTCCCATTATTCCATTTAATGGCAGGCTTTTCTTTTATCTGTTTATCTACTTGAACACAGGATTTAGCTCCATTCCACTTCCTGGTGCCCCTTTTCTCCTCAAATCTATACGTTTTGTATTATTCCCTGCTCAGCTTGCTCCTTTTCATTATAGATATTCGTAAGAGTGAACACTAATAACCACATAAGAGAGTCAATACTAGGCTGTTTTTAAATTTACTCTGCCAATGCAACTAATTCAAAACTCTTCAGTTTAGACTAAGGCAGAATTTTTGGGCAAGGGCAGAAAGCAGCCATAGTCTTCATCAAAATATCACAAGAACAGTCTCTAGGCCACATATTAATATTCTTCTCCTCTGAAACCTCTTGAGCCAGGCCCCCACAGTTCAAATCACCCTCAGCACCACGGTCTTCCATGCTCCTACTAGAATGGCCCATTAATGCCCACTTAAAGCATTCCACTGCTTTTCTAATCCAAAATCCCAAATTCCATATTCCTCCAAATAAAAGCATAGTCAGGCCTATCTCAGCAATACCCCAATCCCTGGTCTGAACTTCTGTCTTAGCTAGGGTTTCTATTGCTGTGAAGAGACACCCTGACCATGGCAACTGTTATAAATAAAAACATTTAGTTAGGGCCGGCTTACAGTTTCAGAGGTTTAGTCCATTTTTATCATGGTGGGAAGCATGGTGGCATGCAGGAAGACACGGTGCTGGAGAAGGGGCTGAGAGGTCTACCTTTGGATCTGCAGGCAGCAGGAAGAGAAAGCCACACTGGGTGTGGCTTGAGCATTTGAGACCTCAAAGCCTTCCCCCATTGGGGGCCATTTTCATCCAAACCACCACAAAGCCCAAGGATGGTTTTTAGAGATTAAGAGAAAAAGAACAGTGCAAGAAAGCTGTAGATCTTAGAAGAGGAAACCATGACATTCTGTCAGCAGCCATGTGCAATCACATGGTGATGGGGGGTTGGAGGGGAAGCTTCAGGGAAAGAATGAGGGAGCTTAAAGTGTAAGGTAAAGCATGCAGAAATATGTCAGTTGTTTGACTCTGACATGTCACCAAAGGAAATGAGAAAATACAAAATTTGGAGAACTAAAAATGATATTGAATTAAGAATTCCCAGGGCAGGTGGTTCTTCTGTTGTTACACAGTCTACTGCTGTCTTTGCAGTGTATGGGTTTTTTTTTTTCCTTTCTTAAAAATGTATCAAGATGAGACTTGACAGGATACTAGATGAGTCATCCCAGAATAGATGCCTAGGACTTCAAAGAGTTATTGATTAAAATAGAATACATCCAATTAGAATCACAGTAAGGTTGGAAACAAGATAAAAGGGACATCGTTGAGGGGCTGGCTAGGGGAAGAGTGATAGATGCACAAAAAGTATGTTCCACTTGGGAAAATGAAATCAGTTGTCCAGAGCCTCAAACCAGACGAAAGGGAAATTAGAAGGATTGTAGGGGAAAAGAAAACAGGGAGGAGGCTACTTAAGTTTAACAGTCAACAGGGCTTAAGAATCATAAGCAGTGTTTCTCTTGTCAGGACTCACAGGGCTGTCAGAAAAATCCCCTTTGTGGGCTTGGTGATGCATATGAGTGTATAGGAAAATCGTGAGGCCTAGAGGTTGGAGGGAGAAATACGCTGACCTCAAGAGTCGTAGGAATGGCAGGTGCTTCAAAGAAACTGTTGAGTTCTGTGGGCCAAGTTCCCTCAATGAGTCTACTAAGAAACTACATGACAGGATAGTTGTTTTAAGTGCAGATCAGCTGCCTTACCTCCTGGCATGTAGCAGGGGCTTGTATGTACTGTAAACTAGATGCTCAGATTGATCCTCGGGAAAGGGAATGGGGACTATGGGAAGTCTGATGCTCCCTTACCTGTTTTCAGAAGGAAATGGCCTAAAGATGAGCTGACCTGAAGAGGATGGTCTGTACGTTTCAATTTCTTAGCAAAACAAAACCAAACAACAACAACAATAGGTTTGTTGATTCACATCTGTAACCCCAGGAGACAGAGGCAGGAGACACAAGTCCTGTGTGAGCTATATAGTGAATTCAAAGCCAACCTGAGCAACTCAGAGAGGCCACATATCAAAATTTTTAAAAATTTAAAGTTTCGAGGCTAAGACTTAGTGGTAGAGTGTTTCCTTAGAATATATAAAGTCCTGAGTCTACTCCAAAGTTCCAGGGGAAAACATTTTAAAAAGAGTTGAAGTCAAGGAGAAATTTGTAAGGAATAATCGATACTTTCAAACTGAGGAATGCAACCCTTGGTCACACAGGAATTACAAAAGAATGAGTCTGTGACGTATATAAGGCTTCATTGTGTGAAAAGCGAACAGCATAGACTTCTTCCAATACTCTGGGAAAATATGCTTTCTAACCCCTGTTCCCATTCAGCCATTCTACCACTGCCTTTCTACTCACTCCGTGACCACAAATGAGATTTCCCACAGCCCTGAGTGACCATACCACTTACATGACACCTTCAAACATTCCAAAGCTCTTCATTTGGCTTGCCCACAAGCTTTTGTTTTCTTGTATCTCTCTTTATCTTTGTTCTAAAGTTCTTTGCAGTCACATCCTGGTATGTGACTCATAAGTGAAGCGCTAATAATGTTTTGTCCTGGGTAATGCTTAATCATATTGAATAACAGTTGATAGAAGCTCTGTATCATACACACTGAAACACAGAGCCCATGGAGCCACTCTGTAGGGTTCCAAGCAATGCCATAGAGCAAAAATAAATGCATCTGGGTTTCTTAGGTGTCTCTTCCTGCCCTCGACCCTCAATACATAATTCCAGTGCTGCTTACAATACCTACCATTGTGACACATAAAAAGAAGTGTTAATATGGTGACTGATAGTTCAGACTATGGACTCAACTAGCTGTTTGAATTGTTCCATGCCTTCCTCACAGTGGGATTCCTTCCTTAACTGCAAAATGGGAATGGGAAGCATTTACTTTTTAAGGCTGTAGTATGAAGATGAAATGCTACATAAAATGCTGAGGACTAACACCAGATTAGTTCTCAAGAGAGCTGTGATAAGGGCTCTTTCCTTTCTCCATCGGTGCCGCCAGTCTTGAGTCATGGTATCAAAAGCCATTGCAGGCCCCAGGCTGTATGGGCTTCTCAGTTGAAAGCAATGACTATCTGTTTCTGACACTGAAGGCTACGTTTGTCTTATGAGTCACCAGGCAGAAGGTATCATTGTTCCCTAGTACCTTTCAGAGCTCATAATGTGTTGAGTCACAGACGATTCTGCGTTCCCAGAAACCCAGAAAGGAGTTCATAAGCAGCCATGTCAAAAACGATGTATCTCTGCAGTGTGCAATGCTCCTCTGACCCTGAAGATTGGCTCCTGAATCAGCCTTGCCAGATTCTCCTTTGTAAAGACATCACACTCATGAGGCCCTGTGATTCATCATCCAAACCAGCAGTGCCCATTGTGTTTAACAGCCACACCCAGAGACATACATATCCCATGTAGATACTAGACTCCGTGGGGCCCTCTCTTTGAAATCCTTAATGAATGTTAACATGTGTCCACATACTCGTGAGTATTCAGAAACATTAAATAGCACTTAGAATCTTGGGTGGACTGAACTATGACAGGGTGAGGAAAGCTGTGCTTCTCTATAGCATCTTGCTCTGTTGGGCAGGAATGAAGGAGCTATAATGCCCAGGTCTCCTGCTGTAAGAATTGTGGAAATGCATTCTCCCAAGGGAAACGTTTTCTTTTCTCCTAATGACAAAATGATTCAACTCTCAGCAGTTGCTAAATTCATTCAGTACACATAGCTTTATTTTTATTTTTATTTTATTTTATTTTATTTTATTTTACATGGAGCCTTACTTGTGCTGGGCACCAACTCCCAATCTCCTTGTCTACCAAACGCCACGAACACAAAGGTACAGACAGAGCAGACTCTGACTTACAGTGGAAAGAGTTCATATACATCACTGCCAATCATGTAGCATCAAGTACAGTAAGCCCTATTTATCTGCAGATTCCATGCTGAATGATTCAATATACTGAAGATGGAAAAACACTATACTAAGGACAATGGTTTTGCTCTTGTCCTTACTCCCTAAATAATACAGCAGAACACCCACTTATCCAGCATTTGTATTGCAGAGGACACCGAACGAAATTTAGAGATGGTTTCAGGACCCTGGAGGATGGGCATAGTTCACTGCAAATAAGCTGCATTTAACAAGGGACTTGAGCATCCTTATATTTTGATATATTTGGGGCATTTGAAGTAGATGTTCTGGAACAATACACCCCAAATTAGCAAAAGATGACTGGTTTAAGTCTTGAAGTATTTTAACCACCTTTTTACTTAATTCTCTCTTGTCTCCTTCCTCTACAGCCAACATGCTGTGACCTCCTCCCACTCTCTCAGATCTCCTTCCCTCCTCTGTCCGCCCCTTCCCCAATCTTCTTAACTCTTCATCAAAGGCTTCTTGCCTCTTAAGCTGAGCAGCTCATCAGCTCACTGTTGCTTCTTTTCCTGATAACTGGGAGACTTTACTTTCCATGCTGGGAGCAGCCTAGCTTGCTCTTTTCTCCCAGGAAAAAAACAGCTCTCCTTGGGGGAACTCAAGGGCTGCTTAATAACAGTTTTATTCTGCATCAACAGTGAAATGAGTGTTGGACAAGTCTATAAACTTCAATGGTAGCACTCTTCGACCCTGGTCAGGGGTTTCTTATCTTAGTACCCTCCCATTTTTCCCTGCCTGACTAGAGCCATGACTCCTGACAAGAGAGAATCCAGATCTGAAGGGGGAGAACAAGGAAACCATTTCCCCTGTGTTCTACGGCATGTGCAAGAAGCCGTGGTGAAACAAAAGAGAAAGCACACCTGGACACCATGAAATGTGTGAATCCAAAGCTATACAAAACAGCACGAAATTCATTCAGGCTGAAATAAAACCCCAGCTGCCCCGTGCAATCATTTCTCCCTTATTAAATAAGATGCCAAGCTACTTTCATCGGATCGGCATTCTGCCTATTCATCGGCTTCAGGATCTCCCTACATTGGTTCCTGGCTGTGAACAATAGTGATTACTGTTGCTGTATGTAGATCTTCCCTGTCAAAACAGCTGAGTGATTGGCAGTAGACAGACATAAGAAGGGCAGAATGGAGAGTTCTAGTATCTATTGCAGTCATTTGCCAGTATAATGTAGGCTTGTCAATTATCTTGTCACGCATCCACTTATGTTGAATTTGAAAACAGTAAATGTCATATGAAAGTATAAGTGATTTATATACAAGACTACGGGATCACTTAAAATCTGCAATGAAATGAAACAAGATACACCAACAGATTGCATGTTTTTGTGGTTATTACTACAGAGGGGAAAAAATAACAAACAATGAAACACCTTGAGAAGGGAAATGAAATAAGTTTTTGAGAGCAATCAGCTCAAAAGCACAAATGGATTCTCACTTCACCCCTCCCCCAGATTGAGAAACTTCAGTCCATCAGTCTGACTAATAATGCTTTGGTGTTTTAGATAACAAAGCCTGTACTGCTCAAATCAAGTCTATTCTTTGTTGCACTTTGCAGCCTGACAATACATCACCTGATAAAACCACAAAGGCCTTGATAAATGTAAGGGAGTTAAACACAGAGAGAGAGAGAGAGAGAGAGAGAGAGAGAGAGAGAGAGAGAGAGAGAGAGAGAGATCCTGATAGGTTATAAACTGGAGCTGAGTGGCCACAGCATGGTGATCTATTTTGAAGCAGCCATACTCTTATTTGTGAGTGGCTGCTGGCCCTTTGGAATCACATTTTTATTTATTTATTTTTTTATTTTTTAGTATTTTTTTTATTTTTATTATTAAGAAATTTTCTATTCATTTTACATACTAACCACAGATTCCCCCGATCCTCCCTCCTCCCGCCCCCCCCCCAAGCCTTCCCCCTCAATCCACCCCCCATTCCCACCTCCTCCAAGGCAAGGTCTCCCATGGGGAGTCAGCAGAGCCTGGTACATTCAGTTGAGGCAGGTCCAAGTCCCTCCTCCCGGCTACACCAAGGCTGCGCAACGGAATCCCATTTTTTAAATATCAGTATTGAAATGTTTTGCTGTTATTGCTAGATCCATTACTAAGAACAAAACAAGTTCAGAGAGTAGAAATCAGAAATTGGTCACACATCTAGTTTCTCTTTTTCTGTTCAGGCCCTGTTCCGCTGTTCCGTCATGCAAGCTGCTTTGATCTAACGCCGCTATTACTTCCTATCCGTCGACACAACTTCTGTACGCCTGCCATTTTCCTTCTACACTCTACTTTGTTCTCAGTCTTCCTGTGTGGACCCTAACCTGTTTTCACGGCTATTTCTTCCTCTAGATCGGCCTCTTGAACTTGGCTTACATGATTTTTCTTTTCTGTCCTATTTATACATCCACATTGCCTGGGCTGCTGCCCACTTTCCCCTTTGGAAGTGTATCCCTCAATGATTTTGCTATTTTCTTTTTATCTTTACAGTTATTTCTTTTTTCCTACAGAACTTTTATTGTGGGTATTTTTTTTTAATTATATGTTCCTATGTGGTCCAGAAGGTTGCCACTAAATGTTCAACGCCCAATTTTGTTTTACTGTTTCACAGATAATTTTCCCAGCCAAAATTTCTGCTCTCCCTTTCCCGAATCCACCTGGATATCTCTGCACAAACCCAGGCTCCCTCTGCTTAGGCAGAAACTGACCAGACACAATTAAACATAATACCAAACAACTCTAAGTTAGTCCAATCTATCACAGAGGCACACTGGATTCTTTTTAACAAACAGAAACAGGCAGTTTCACTAAGAGCAAATTGAACGACCCGGCCACTAATACTGAAGTGCTGTATTAATTATCCCATGTATGGACTTCGCTGAACACTAGCAAATTCAAATTATAAGCAGAAATGTTTCTTTAGAAAAGGTACATGTGGGAGACTCCAACCTGAAGGATCAACCTTGCTTTTCACTTTCTCACTATCCACAGCCTTTGCAAGTTAGGAAGTAGTGAGAGAAATGTATTTACTTATTTTTTGTACCTTTATATTTATACAGAGTAGCATATCTGTATACCTTACAGGTGAGCAACCTACCTCAGCATATCATATACCTTACCATGCTGTTTCACTTAAAATTGCAAATGGAATACTTTTCCCTAAGAACACAGAAATCTCTTCAAATCTCTTATGCTATTTTGACAGTATCAACAAAAACTGGATAACAAATTTAGGGATTACATACAACGTGCCACTACCTTCCGAGCTCTGAATTGTTGTTATAGCATGAGGGAATTTCTCAGAAAGGCACACTAGCTCATTGTTTATCACTGACACAGTCAGGATGATGCCTCAAATACAAAGGTCATGACAACAGATGGCTTACTTTCAAAAGCAGAATGAAATTAGAAATATCGAAAAAGGTAATTACTGTACAAATAAAAATGACTATGGGCTGAGCACACACAGGTAACCCCGATATAGAGAGACCAGCCCAGGACACACATCAAGACCATGTGTCAAATGAAGCAAAACCACCTACTCAAGATAACTCATCAGCAGAGATAAAGCCCTCACATTCTTTTGCCAAGGAAATTACATGACGGTGGAAGAAGTACGTAAAATGAGACCCGAGTTCGCATCCCAACCCTACTGCTACTAGGCGAGTTATTCACGCCTAGGATTTTCTATTGGTTTTGCTTTCATCTGGATATGAGTGATGATTTCCAACATCTTCAAAATTAAAAGCAGTGACAAAAAAATTGATAAATTCCTCTCTCTCCTCCATATACGCTAGCCCACATGTCCTTCCTGCCGCCACTCCTGCTAGTGACCCTCAACCCACCCAGCTCTGGGCCATGATGCTTGCTCCTCCTGTCAGAGGGCTCATCCCCACAAAGCTTCTCATGGCTAACTCTCTAGCCTTCAACTCTAAGCCTCAATTTCTCTCACTCAGAAAAGAAGCCAGCCTTGTCCCAGTGACTCCTTATCTCACTGCTGTGGCGTCCTCTTATGGTACTTACTGCACATGAGCTCATTGTACCATTTGTCAGCTTCACTATTTATAGATTGCTCACACACTCTCTCCCTCTCCCGTAAAAGGAGAGAACCCGAACACCTCATTCACTGCCAAACCAGCCCTATATTTAAACTTGACTCCAAGCAACAGAGAGCCAGGGGAGTGGATGAGGTGGTTATAATCTAGTAAAAAGGCAACCTGGCCACAGCGTAAAAAATGGACGGAGTCTGGGAAAGGCAAAGCTAGGGAGACAGGGAAAAAGATTAGTGTTTGCCAGGGTTTGATGGGAGAAGAGATGAACAGGCAAAGAACAGGGGTTTTCAGGACGGGGAAGAACTCGGTATGGTACTATGATCATGGGTACAGGTCATCATACATTTATCACAACTGATTAGAATATCAAATACCACGTGAACCCTAACGTAGAACATGGCCCTGGAGTGACAAGGTAGTACCTAGGGTTCCTAATCATGGCAGAGGCTGCACGTGATCCTGGCAGGGAGTATGTGAGAATTTTTGTTTTTAAAAATAGTTGGTGAAAGCAATACTCTAAACAAAGAGACTAAAACAAGACATAACCAGGCAAGACATAAAAGGAGCCTCAACTCCAGCGGTGGCATACTCCCCAGGAAAGCCAGGTTCACACCCACAGAGTGTAAATGTTCCTCTTAGCACAACATACCTCCTCGCTGACACACGATAGGGGCGGTACCCTGGCAATTGATCCACTGGGTCTCTTAGCTACGTAGCTCTACTTGCTTTGCTATTTGATAATTAAAAATATATTATTTTAAGGAGTCAGCTACTACAATAGGTTCCTAAAGAGTTTGCATTTGACTCAATCACAAAGGCATTTTATATGTCACATGGTTAAAACATATTTTCTCTCTCCTGTATATCTTTAATATTTCATGATTTCAGGCTAGCCTCCCAGACTCCTATCGTCATTTTGAATCCTTTACAGAAATGGCTGATCCTGAGTATCATCAGTTTGACTGGATTTGGAATCACCCAGGAGGCACAGCTCCAATGTGTCCACGAAGGTGTTTTCAGAGAGGATGAACTGAGGAGTGGAGACGTGCCCTCAGACTGAGTGCCTTCTAATGGGCAGCTCAATGCCAAGAGGTCAGGAGAAAGCAGTGTTTTTCACTGCTTTTTCCTGCTGGGGTGCATCTATTGTGGGTGCTGCCACCCTCCATTGGCATCAGCCTCCAGCTTCTTCAGCCTTCCACTGTGAAGTCAGTACTGATGACTCTCCAAGGAGCTTTAGACGTTCAGTACCACACTGGTTCTCCCGGGATATCCAGCTTCCCAGAGTGAGCAGATACTGAGTTCTCTGCCTCTCTACAATGCAGAAAGCCATGTGTGGACTACCCAGGGCCTATCTTATAAACCAATCTAATAAATATTCTTCTATGATGTATATATTCCACTTGTTCTGTTCCTTTAGAGAACACTAATACACTTCCTCACACAATCTAATGTTTGATTCATCTTACTAAGCTGTGCATCACCTGCATATGATACAGTCTGTCTATATTTTTATTCCATTGCAGTAAATGATTCTTTATAAGCAACTAGAAGGTGTAGGGACTTTTAGAACCTACAAATCTCCTTCATCCCATATTTAAGCTGTGTTCTGTGCAGTAAACTCTGGTACAAGAAAGAAGCCACCCAAAAGTTTTTACAGTTCATTATGGGGAAAAAGCTAGCCAGCAGATGTAAGGCTCTCTGTTCATTTTACATTGTGGCATTGACCAGCATTCTTTGCGCTGGGTACTCCTGTCACATTTCTTTATCTTGTGTACAAGGTCATCAAGAGATCATAATGATGCTGCTGAAGTTGTCAGCAGCATCAGTTTATAGTGTCCACTGTCTACACACTAGGTGCCTTTCTGTTTGCATATAGCACCGGTTAAAAGTGACCACAAGCCCTGCCTTTGTGAGACCCAGATGCAAGAGGAATGACACTGTGATGGCACTTAAGAGCAGGCCTTTTCTATGAGGAGCAGTCCATTCTCTCTTTTGGTCTTTCCTAAGGACTTGAAAGTCAAGAGACTCTTAAAAGTTCCCACCGCTGCTTTGTATTTGTCCTCCGTGCCTTGCCTCCCCTTGGCTGCACATGCCCCTTTTTAAGATTCCGGACTCAACAGTCTGCTTCAGACACAAAGGCATTTATTTCTTTGGCTACCTCCTCTGTCTGCAGACTACCCGTGACCGTGGCGGGGGGGACAGGCAGATTTGCTCACAGTCCTGGCTGTTACTTGAGCAAATTACTCAGCCTCTCAGCCTATTTCCTCATGTATAAAATATGAATAAGCAGACATACTGCAAAGTATCGTTGTGAAGAATAAGTGGGTGGCTGATGTCAAACACTTTGCAAAGTGGCCAGTACAAAGGAAAACCTCACCATTTGTTTATACAAGGTCTAACTAATCCTCTTGATTTATGTGCTCGCCGGGCTGCTAACAATGCCCTCAGCTTTTCTTTTTTTTTTTTTTTTTTTTTTCTTCATGGAACTGCAGATGGATGCTGCAGTTTAGTGTTACTTTGTCCATGGTTCTCATTTGTTCCTCTATTTGCTTCCAGTCAGTTGCCCAAGTGCTGCTGTAGCCCAGGCTTACCCGAAAAACACCCGACTCCACAAGGGCGAACAGGTTGGTTTTCTGTCTTCCTCCCAGTCAGCTCTCTAGCACCTAATGCAGTGCTAGCATACAAGTACACATTGAAAGACCTGACTAGATTTAGAGTACATTTGAATGCTGTGGGATATCTTTCTGTGTGCTGTGAATATGTGTTATTCTGATTGGTTGATAAATAAAGCTGTTTGGTCTTGGCCTGTGGCAGGGCAGCTTAGAGACAGGCCGCAAATCCAGGAGAGAAGCAGAGGTGACGCCGTCCAAGGAGCAGCATGTAATGGCACACAGGTAAAGCCACAGAACACATGGCAACATATAGATTAATAGAAATAGGCTGAGTTTAGTTATAAGAGCTAGCTAGCAAGAAGCTTGAGCCGTAGGCCATGGCCATAAGTTTGTAAATCATACTAAGCCTCTGAGTGATTATTTTATAAGTGGCTGCAAGACACAGGTGGGAGAGATTCTTCCTGACCACAGGGCCGGGCAGGACCAGAAAAACCTTCCAGGTACATCTGAACCTCTGCCTCCCTGTTCTCCCTTAATCCACTAACACTAACTCAAGAGCACCAAGCCACTCTCTCAGTTCCCATTACTTACAAGTCAATAACTACATTTTCTTTTCCTAGGAATGGCTACATTCATCTTGAAAGCCAAGATCTAGACCTACGAATGATTATATTCACCTTGAAAGTTCAAGGAGCATTCAAGATAGCCATGTGATTATTCCATGAATATTTGCAGTGGATTCTTTCAGTTGTTGTCATCACTGTGTTTGGCACAGAAGTTTAGCAACATTTTACACGCTTGATTTCACATTTGATTTCTATCTGACATTTGTTAACATCTGGCAGTGACAATCTTCTGAGTCTGCTGGTTAACAGGAGGCCTAACACAAACACTGGTAGTCTTTATAACTTGGGAGGCTGGGGAAATGAATGGTTGCATCATACTGTAGTAGTTACTTTGGCAATACACAAAGACCTATTTAAATGGCAAGATTTATGTTAAAAGACACAAATGACACTTTAGCTAGACAGACTTGAGAAGCCAGTGCTTCTCCACTGCTGGTGCCATTTGACGTCACGATCTTAGACAATCTACGAAAAGGAAGGAGACTAGCACATGGTAGGCTCTATAGATGTAAGTGTAAAAAGCTGTCGGTGATGAGCTACACAACCTAACTCTAAAGAGAGACCTTGTTTACTTCCATTATTCTTTGATGAAAGGAAAACACATAAGGGCCTTTCTTATTAAGCAGTAAATTAATGATCAGTGTCTGAGAAGTAGACTGACCATGGAATCATTGCCTCTGAGAGGTGTTTGTATACCTCGCTGTTATCATTTCCCTGCATCACACCAAGGTTTCAGGTGAAGTCTGTCCTACAATGTGATAGGTTAAGTATGCAGTCTGTTGATGTCTGCTAGGTTATCTCACATTTAAGAAGTCCGAGATGCCAAACAGAGCTGATCACAGGCTTTAGCTATGGTCTCTCTACCTCACCAGCCACCAATTGTCTACTCAGGTTACTATTTCTACTTCAGAACTTAGGCAAACACAAATATATCTAATTAAAAATTCACCATCCACTAAAAAAGTAATATCTCCCTTAAAGTGATTCTCAGAGAGAAAAACCCTAAAGACCTATGTATATTTAAATAAATATTTTTAAATGTACCATGCATTATTCCTTAGATTGCAAAAGGAGATACGGATCTACATTATGTCATGATTGAATTTTTTAGTATGTTGTTTCTTTGAGGTATTTAAGTGAATCATCAATAAAAGACAGCTGATAAACATTTTTAAGTAAAATTATAAACACATTAATCTATAAAATAATACCATTAAAAGCAATCTTTATGAGGCAAATAAATAAATTAACAGGTGTCATGTAATATTGAAGCTGTCAATACCTTGAAGAGGAACCCTAAATGTATAAGACATTGTCCAAATCTGATTGGTTGTATGTTTTTATAAGTGAAGCTTTCTTGGAACTTAGCCATGCCCTTTTCATGTATGTTTGCTGCAGTGACAAGGTAAGTGGTTGCAGCAGAGACTGAGTAGTCTTAAAAAACATAAATATTAGTTATCTGTAAATGTACAGAATACGATTGCTGACTTCTCCTGTAGAATCTACAATGTCCGGGCCCCACTCTTCCAAAAAAACAATACCTTGATCAGTAAAATAAAAATATTTTCTGTGTGTGCATACGTCTGTGCAAGCATGCAGGTATGAGTGAGTGAGTGTGTGCGTGCGTGCGTGCGTGTGTGTGTGTGTGTGTGTGTGAGCATGTGGGTGTGTGTGTGTGTGTGTGTGTGTGTGTGTGAGCCTGTGCAGGTCAGAGGTCAACCTTGGATGTCATTCCTCAGGAGGCATCTACCTTATTTTGAGACAGGACTAACTGACCTAGAACTGACTAAGGATGCTAGCCCAGCTGGTCAGCAAGCTCCAAAGTCCGGTGTCTCTAATTCCCAGCAGGGGAATTACAAGCACAGACCACCTCGCCTGGATTTTCTACATGGGTTCTTGGATCAACAACTCCTCATGTTTGTGTGGCAAACGCATTACAAAGGTATTTCTGCAGGTCCTAAAAATATTCTTTGTTTGCTAAAGCCAATTGAAATTGAAGGACTGTAGAATACAGGCATAATGTTGTAAAAATATTTCGATGAATTTACAATTAGTAATTGTAGTCAATAGCCCAGATATTCTGGTACCCAGTTAACACACATTACTTTCAGTTTCCAAAACAAATACCTGGGTAACTATGGGGCACATCTGTCTTTACAGGTAGGGAAGCTGAAGTCAACTTGATTGAAGGAGAGTGTTATGTATTGGATGTTTATGTCCTAAAACTCAGGTATTGAAGCCCTCACTCCCAATGTGATGTTTGGATACAGAGCCGTTTAAGAGGCTAATTAGGTTTAGATGAGGTCACAGGGTGGAGACCTCATATTGGAGTTAATGCTGTCATGAGCAGAGATTAGACGGCTTGTTCTCTTTCACTTCTCTGTCCCTCCCTCCCCCTCTCTTCACTGAGCAGGGAAACAGCAGGAACATGGCTGTCGGTGAGTCAGAAAGAGCCTCCTACAACGTTGACACCTTAACCTCACACTTCAGTCTCCAGAGCTGTGAGGAGTACATGTTTTCTGTTTAAGTCGACAAGTTATAATATTTTCTTATGGCAGCCATAACATACCACAAGCACCCAGATCTATTCAGAGCCATAGCCTGGATTCCAGGTGTCTCTTACTTGTGTTTTAAAGCTCATCAGAGCATCTTGTGTAAGCAATACTAAGTGTAACCTATATTCGGGACCACAAATATCTCCAGTGTGCTCCAAAACCCTGCATTAAGAAAACGCTAACATAAAAGAGTACTTCTAAAGATTTCTCATTGAAAATGAAGGAGTAAAGGCATTTCTGTTTCACACTCTCCTCTGACACCAACCTAAAAATGAGAGACAAGATGAAATCTAGCAAATAGAAGACTCAGCTCCATGCCATGATCAATGAAGAAGGGCATCACCTGCAATGAAGTTTGATTTATATCGAGGGAGAACATTGAGAATAGATTAAAAAAAAAAAAGCTGTTGTCAAGTAGTCCATGATTTATGTATCTGCTAATTTGTTTTTCTTCAGGCTGAATCTTCTAAGGGGAATCGTGTCCCTGTGATCCAATCAACTGAGCACAGCAGTCCACTGAGCTTATTTAAACTCACATGCATGCCACTGAAACTCCACAGAAAATAAGGGGCCTTCCCTTACCAGCTCGTCATAACCCCCTCCCACATCCGATGCTTCCTAACCTTCCTCTCTTTACAGCCACACCCTGCCCCTTTGTCTCCTACTTTACCTTATAAAGAACAGGAACTAGTATGGATAGACAATTGCTTTCCTGTTCCTTTATAAAATGTATATTGCTTTATTAAGATCTCCACACTTCCAATATCCAGTACTTTTGCCAAAAGGACTATTGGGTGCTTCTTAGATACTAGAAATTTTTAATTGAGTTTTTATTTGTATGTTTGTATGTATGCAGGGTGAGTCAGGGTGTGATATGTGTACACATGTGTGTGCATATAAGCCAGAGAAGAACTTGGGTATCCTGCTTATTCTCTTGAATCAAGATCTCTCATTGAACCTGATGACTACCAAGTCCCAGGTAACATCCTATCTCTACTCCCCACAATATTAGGATTACAGGAGCGTATAATCACATTGGGCATTTTATGTAAGTCCTGGGGATTTGAACTTAAGTCCTCATATTTGCATTTTAGCCACTCTTTCTCACTACTCATTATCATTATCTCTAGCTGCTAGAAGTACATTACAAAATTATTATACATACACTAAAGGCATATATGTTTCATGACTTTGACAAGTATGTATACCTTTGTTAATTATCACCCAGAACAACACACCTCAGACTAACAGTTGTTTTGTTCTAAAACTTCATATAACTGGAGCCCTTAAGGGTGCATTTGTTTCTCACTTGTTTAATTCAGTGTCTTTATAAGATTCATCTACATGCTTATGCTGCATGCCTAAGTAGATTATTTTTATCATATAGACAACACACAACTTGTTTATCCTTTCTCTCCTAGGTGACTGTCTAGACTATGTCCGAATTTGGGCTGCTATGAATATTCTTGTGGGTCTTCTTGTGAAATTATGCGTTCATTTTGGATGGGAGTACATAGCCAGTATTGAAATGACTGGGTCTTGAGGAAGCAGTTGATCCATTTTGTTGGAGACTGGGAAACAGATTTCCAAGGTCATCAGACTATAATTCCCATGTTTAAACATTCTATGTGTAACTTCCTCAGCTGTGCATCCTCATTCCTTCTCCTCTCACTTCCCAGAATCCACTTGCAATGCTGATGCACTGAATCCCACAAGCCTGTGGGGTCATTGATCTCATCTTCTGTGAAGTTGTCCCATCTCCAACTTCTGCACCATCAGCCAATGTTTTTTTCTCCAATCATCTCTTGTTATGTGTTTGTCATTTTTTCCAGGGCCTTTTTCACTCAGCTGTTTCTACAGTGTGCACCCTGATCATGTCATAGTGACTTGTTGATGTTGACATGTTAACATAGACTCTTTTGTTCTCCAGGCCTCAGTCACAGACAGTGCCAAGCATACCACTAGTACAAAGAGCTTTTCAAGTGATGAACGGTTCCTTTCACATACATCTAATCTCTTCCCTAAGATTATAAACTCCTTGATGAATCATGTTTATTTAATTTGTGCAAAAAAGAGACTTCTCTGCATAAAAATAGCTGAAAAATCTGATGTGTTCTAAGAAATACTTTATTAAAGATGCACAAATATTGTAATTAAATCAAATTCACTTTAAAGAAAATGCAAAATAAGCAAGAGATTTAAATTTTATCACATGATTTTATAATCTAAATTTCCCATCTGACTGAAAAACTACTACTTTTTGTTAAAATATAGTGCTAAAATGGCAGCATAAAAAACAGTAGTTCTCAAGTCCTTATTTCAAATCAAAGCTGATTTCATATACTATTTTCACAACACACATGTATGCAAATGTAGTCACAGAGATTCTTAAATATTAATCAAGAGCACTTAAGCACTTGGTCGTTCCAACCGATTCTCAATTGATAGGAAATTTAATTTTTTAAAAAGACTGTTGTATTATGACTCAGTCATTTCCTGTGTTATAATTGTATTAGCATCCTTAATTTTTGAATCACCAGGCATTGTTTTAAATGAAAACATTAAATTAATATAGAATTGGGGAAAGTGTCTAGCCTTTAAGATAACGTATTTCTTTCACAATGATATTATAGGGTCATCTGAACTCAAACTTAATTTCAGGGTGGCTTTCTGAAATGTTGCTCTGCTATCGAGACTATTCCTTCACTTTTGGGGCCCAAGGGAACACCTCAGGATTCTACCACACAGAACTATTTATTAGATGTGTCCCGATATTTTGTCTGCCATTTCCAACACTTGCTGTTATGAGAAATGTTAAAACATAAAAATATGCTCCATTGTCAGTGGAAATTTATGAGGAACTATGGACACGAATTGAATTCCCATATTTTATTTAACTAGTCTAGAGATGAGTTTTCAAGTAGGGAATGTGTAACGAGAACAACCCAAATTGTAAACAGACAAACAAGTAGTCTTAGCAAGAGAAAAAAATGCAAAATATAGGTAACTAAATCTGCGACTATTACAGCAAAAATCACATCTTAAAACTATTGAAAGATCAGCTTAGAAAGATGGCTTGGGATGGGTTATATGTTGAGTTTGATGTTTTTTGAAGCCTATCGTCATCATTGAAGATTGGAATCTGAAAGTTTTTTTATAAATGGCCCAATAGTTCATTCTCTCTGTCTCTGTCTCTGTCTCTCTGTCTCTGTCTCTCTCTCTCTCTCTCTCTCTCTCTCTCTCTCTGAGTGTATGGGTATGTGTGTGTGTGTCTGACTTCCAATCTCTGTTGCCACTACTCAGTTCTGTTTTCAAAGATAAGAAAATAGCCAATGCGAACCAATGAGCAAAGTTGTGTTTCAGTATTATTCCTATGTTAACGTGACTCTAACTCCAGCAAACATACGATCACTTCTATTTAGCTGTTTAGTAATGATTTGCGCTCTGTCTATCTATCTATCTATCTATCTATCTATCTATCTATCTATCTATCTATCTGTTTGTCTATGTGTGTGCAGGTACACATGTGTGGATGTGTGTGTGTGTGTGTGTGTGTGTGTGTGTGAGAGAGAGAGAGAGAGAGAGAGAGAGAGAGAGAGAGAGACTAAGGACTGAATAGAGAGCCTAGTGCAGGCTAGCCAGATGCTTTAACTACATTCACAGCTGCCTCCACCTTCTTTTTCAGTTTTCATTTTTTTTCTCCTGAGCTGTTGAGTTTATTAAATAATTTGTATGATTTCAATGCCCAGCTTTGAGAAAGGAAGCTCACATTTCGGGTTCTGACTTTTTCCTTTTGAGCCCAAGTCACCAGACTACCCTTAAGCTTGATTCTCCTGCCTCAACCTCCCAAACAGCTGAGACTACAGACATACGCCATAATGCCTCGTGCATAATATAAAATGTAACAGAAGGTTTCCCATTTCAGCTCCAACATAAAAAAGCCGAAAGTCATTATGTCATCCTCACAACAAAACAATAGCTGTTGAACAAATAGAAAGTCAATAATTTCACTTTGGTCAATTAAAGAAATGAGTTCATAGGGAAACCACGACCCCAGAAACCTGAAGAGAAATCAAACACAGTAAATAATAGCCAACATCAGCTCACCTACGAAGCACAAGCTGCTGGTGACACAGACTCAGAGGAACATTTGATGGGTTGTTTCAAAGAAGAGCTAGGCAGCAGTTCTCAACCTGTGGGTCACAACCCCTTTGGGAGTCACATATCAGATAGCCTGCATATCAGATATTTACATTATGATTCATAACAGTAGCAAAATTACAGTTATAGAGTAGCAACGAAATAATTTATAGTTGGGGGTCACCACAACATAAGGAACTGTATTAAAGGGTCGCAGCATTAGGAAGGTTGAGAACCACTGAGCTAGAGGCAGAGAGCGTGGATTAGCTTTAAGAGTAAAAGACAGCTGGGGGCCAGCCTTCTGCAGCTTGACTTTAACTGGCTCTCACAGTAAAAACCTTTAAGAGATTCTCTCCAGCTGAAGGGCAAGCATGGGGATAGAATTCTTATTTCAGACTGCAGAAAGAAGAAAGTCACCATGTTCAATAGACCCAGATCACTCTAGCATGTTAAATAGACCCAGAGCACTCCCACGAACAGCCTGGCTGTTCTAGACAAATTACTTCACTGTCTTGTCTACTTGTTGACTTTATTTTCCTGCTCCATCTAAATGGTTTCAGGAAAGCCCAGTGTTTGCTCTAGTAAAACAGTCTCTTTCTGTGAACAGACCTGGTTAAGAAGGACAGAATATTCTGGGCATATGTGTAAGTCCCTGCTTTCTTCTCCTCTCCCCCGGAACATGGAATTTTTTTTCTCTGTAATTTTCAAGGTGAGAACCTGCAGGCCGGGAGATAGACACACACGAATAGAGACCCTCCCAATGATGGGCTCCTGGAGTTGTAACTCAGATTTGTCCCCACTGAGCCTCTAGCAAGGCCTCGATTATAATCCTGTTTTCCTACCATGGTTCTAGTTCACATAGAGATTTCTGCATCTACTAACCTATGATCTCAATGCCAGTGTGCCCAGTCTGGGCTCCATATCAAATTCAACCTATTCCCTTTACTACTGATAGATCTAAGAGGGATTGTTAAGAGCCTGGTTGACATTTTGCTTATTGTTGACATACAGAGCCAAATTCTAAGCTCCTTATTCATTGCATCAAAAACCAGTACTAAGAACATTGCCAGACACTAGTTAAAGTTAGCAAGCCAGCTTTGATGGAGACTTGTCATCAGAGGAGGAGACTCCAGTATACACTAAGTATAATTTCAACTAAGACAAAGATGACTAAAGATTTCAAAGTGAGGACAAAGAGGGTGAAGGGAGGCCATGGAGAGTGAAAAGGAGGGGAAAGAGCAGGAACTGAATAGAAAGGGGGAAATGATATTTATAGAAAGCAGATTAGTGGACAGTTTCAGGAAATGATTGGCAATATAAAATGGGAGAGTGGACATCTTCATTGTTTGACAGTGTTTGCTTTCTTGAGCAAAACCCAGCGTGGAATTACTTTCAGGGCCAAGTGGCAGGTAGCAGACAGGCTAACGTTGGATGAAAATGAATGACTCAAGTATTGAGAAAAGGCGTTGATGTCATGGGAGTGTTTGTATTGCATAACAGCATTGGGCCACAGTCTAAACTAATAAGAGTACAATAACAATTGTTGTGTTTGTTTTTCTTTGAGAAAAATTCTTACTATGTAGCAATGGTTGACCTCAAATACACTGTGTAGATCAGATGACCTCAAACTGACAGAGATATGCCTATTTTCTGCTTCCCAAGTGCTGGGATTGAAGATGTACAAATTCCTTAATGTTAACAACTGCTTAAGTTGCACAAATGTTAAACAAAATTGAATAACAAAATGATATATCCCTACCATACAGGAACAAGTAAATAACCATCTGACACCAAATTTAATACTTTTTTGAAATATTGTCTTTTTCTTTTCTTTTTGAGATTATTTAATTACATTATCTTCCTCTTCCCTTTTCTTCTCACTAACCCTCCCATATACCGCTCCTTGCTCTCTTTCAAATTTCTGGATCTCTTTTCATTAATTGTTGTTACATTCTTATACGTGTGTGTGTGTGTGTGTGTGTGTGTGTGTGTATACCTAAATATGACCCACTCAGTCTATACAATTTAACACTTTTAAGTAAACTATTCCTTTGTGTCTATACTTCAGACACCCTTTGAAAAACACCCCATGCCTTTCTGTTGGTTCTCTCTTTTAGAGCTTAATGAAACTTTGTCATGTAAGAACTAATCTATGTATTTGAGAAATTTATGTTCATGGGCATCTAGGGTTTTTTAACATTTATTCCACCAAACATTAGGATAGCTCAGCTTCAATTAAACTCCCTTCTTCAGAAAACTGTCACTTACTGAAAAAAAGAAATCAATTTCTTGAAAACAGTATTTCAGAAATTCTCAGCCCATCCCTAGCTCAGTTAGTGTGAGTTATATACAACTCTTGCACATTGTGTGCACCTTAAGTCTTAACTCCTGGTAAAATGTCCATTTTCAAAGCAACCAGAAGTATAACACAAAAACAATGTCAGTCGAAATAGGAAGTCTACTGATCATTCACTTAGCCAACACGGGTCCATAATTGTTCCTTGGAAAGTCATAGGCCAGAATCATTTGGAAATTCAGAAAATTTTACACTTGCAAGAAGCAATTATGTGGGCTGGCACATGGTTCAGTCAGAAGGTGGTTAGTTGCCTGCAAACAGGAAGACCCAAGTTCAGTCTCCAGAAGCCACATGAAAAAGGCAGGTGCAGCGACACATTTGGAATTCCTGCATCGGAGCAGAAGAAGCAGGTGAAATCTGAGACTGCTGACCAGCCGGAGGAGCCTACTCTCAGACCAACTACAGACCCTGTTTCAAAAAACTCATGTGTGTGGCACCTGTGGAATGATACCTGAGGTCGTCCATTGACCTCCACATACACACACACACACACACACACACACACACA